>JAOBYE010407421.1:0-14212 GCA_025403585.1 Parazoanthus swiftii
GGGAGGGGGAGGAGGAGGAAGTTTAGCCGTGGATGTTATAGCAATAAACAAACTTACAGTAGCTTGTCAAACTATGGAATAGACGTTATGGGGGGAGGGGGGACGTTATTTATTTCTTTTTCATTTGTCGACGCCCCCTTATGAAAGTTAAAGCTATAAACTTATCGACAATTCGATGTCGACTTGACACCATTATCAAGATAAAATTGAGTGGAATTTATGGAGCTGAAATATATACAGAAAAAAAATACACATATTGTTTTTAAAATGCACTAAGGAAAAAGAGATTTTTTATGCTATATTAAAGTGAAACGTGAAGTAGACGTAATAAAATCAGGAAGCAAAGCGATGTAAACAAACTATATTAAAACAGCTTTGAGCTGTTCTTTAACCGTTCTTTTACCGCCCTAAAGGTCCTTATCTCTCCTTTATTCATCCTTGTACCTCCTTTAATGTCATTATTCCTCATTAAACGTATTTATACCTCATAAACCGTCATTTTCTGCGTCCATTGCCTAGTCCATCTTTAGCAATAATTTAATGACAATTTGGGGGGGATATGGTTGGTTCGTAGGGTAAAGGATGGCACAGGATGGATGTGGACAATTAGGGAGGGACAAAGACGTTTGATGAGGGATAAAGATGGTAAGGAAAGGATGATGACGATCGATTTGAGAGATAAGGATGGTGAAGGAGCAGTAAGGACAGTAAGGGAGGGATAGTGGCAGATCAAGGAGGGAAAAGGACTTTTAGGGAGGGGCAAGGACAGAATGTACGGTTAGGGAGGAATAGAAGCGGTAAAGGAAACATAAAAGTAATTCAGGAGAGACAAGGACTGTTAAATGACTAAATACCGTAACGCAAAAATACGAAAAAAGACTGGGTTTGCTTCTGAGTACGCGCAGTGCCTTGTGGGTACAAATATTTTAAAATGGAGGACAAAGCTGGTCTTTCCTCCTCTCAACTTTGTCGCATGAAAACTTCTTTTAGATGCGATACAAAGAACATTTTGATTCAGAATATCTGTAGCAGATATGATCCACTTGATGTGAGTTTGGACAAGAAGGTTTTGGAAAGAACCAATCATGTCTATACGCACAAGGTATGTTGTACAATATGGATATACCGGTTACTTCAAATAGTTTGCGGTCTTTAATTTTATCAGTATTCTATAAATGGCAAAACTGATTTCTTTATAAAACTATTTTCGAATAGTGAGTACGTTCTGGTATGAAACTCTTATGTTGTTGCTGAGCGTAACACAAGGACAAGGGAAATTATTGCGAAGAATAAATGTTTAATAAATTTATGGTTTACATGTACAGTTGCTTTACTTCAGTTTACTTTTAGCTATGTTTCAACTTTTTTAATAGGAACGTACAGAAGTAAAAGTAGTGTTTACTGCTTGTAAAAAAAGGAGCAAATGAATGTAGTACCAGATGCAGGGCAAAATAAAAAAAACTGATTCCCTTGTCACTACTAGTATCTCATTCCAGTGCAGCATGTCTAACAATCTTAAACTGACACTCTTGAGCAGGTCAGTGAGGTGAAACCTGTGACCAATCAGAAGTCTTCAGGGCGATGCTGGATTTTTGCCCTGTTAAATGTCATCCGCCAGAAGTTTGTCCAGCAATTCAGCCTGGATGACTTTGAATTTAGCCAGCAGTATCTCTATTTCTATGATAAGATTGAAAGATCCTACTATTGGTTGAATGTGTTCGAGGAGTTAGCTAGAAAGAAAGAAGCTGTGGATGGGCGCCTGATGATGTTTGTGCTGTCGAACCCCATGAATGATGGTGGCCAATGGGACATGCTGGTCAACTTGGTGGAGAAGTATGGTCTGGTGCCCAAGGCAATATACCCAGACAGCTATAGTGCAACCAGCTCTCGACGGCTTAATGGCATGCTCAATCACAAGGTAAGCAATTGTAAAGTAAAACCTAATATTTACAACTAGAATTCATTTACCACTTGGAAATTCTTGATTTCCTTGGATTTGTGATTTGATTTTTTAAATTCCTTAGAAACAATTAATATATTATTTTATAGCAACCACAGACCAGTTTAATTCTAATTATTTTAGAACCTGGAAAACTTGTCTCACTGTTTAAAAACTAAAAAACAGCATTTCTTTTCCACCTTTCCCGATAACCACAACTCAGTTTTTCTTCCTCTTTTTTTCCACAATGCAGCATTAAAAATTAATGCTCTTGATCAGTTGACTTGGCATGAGACAACTTCCATAATATTGTGTCCATTGGTGATAACATTGTAAATGGTGACTGAGATTCAAACTCTCATTTGTAGCTCAGAGAGTATGCACTGGTTCTAAGAGACATTGTGGACAAAAACGGCAGTGATGAAGAACTTGTGAAAGTCAAGGAGAAAATGATGACTGAGGTGAGTTCAAACAACACATCACATGATAACTAATACCAGGGCTTCTATTAATACAGAGTTTGAGGGAGCCCATGCAACCCCTTACAGTTAATTGAACACACCCCCTACATGTAGTTTTGGCCGCAGGCCTGAACCTTCAAGGGAGGTTTGGGGGCATGCTAGTTTTCATTGTTTTATATTTGAAGATCTATTTGTGAAGAACTGAGGCAATGAACAAATGAATAAAACAACTGTCAGATTAATAGATTTATCTATTTTTCTTACTTTAATTTATTTTAAAAGTTATTTGGTGAAAAAAAAGCCATCACAAGTTTGCTTTTGTAAGTAGCCAAAACTGGCATTGTGCAGTGCCTCATGGTTCTAGTTAATTTTAGGATTATTAACTCAAAAATTTTCTTAGTCATTCAAAGCCCTTCCCTTGGTAAATCCATATGTCTTTGATATGGTTAAGAAAAAGACATTTTTACTTTGGAATGGTTTTTTGGACACATGACACTTGTGTTTTCATACTGATATATTTCTAAGAGTTTATCTCGTCTTTAGGGAGCCTTATATATGGCAATCATAAAGTTGGCATTGTTGTGATGCCATCAGTTTCTTTGAAATTACTAATTTTTGCATTGATTTGGCTTCAGATTTACCGCATTACAGCCATTTGCCTTGGATCTCCCCCTGATAAGTTTGACTGGGAATACTATGACAAGAGCAAAAAATTCACAAGGTTTTCAGATATTACTCCCCAAAAATTCTACACTGATCACGTCAAACCTTTATTTAACATAAGGGACAAGGTAAGGAAGGAGATCTTTTCTGTGCTCTAGGTATTTCAAGCTATCTGATTGGTTTACTATCTCAAGATAACAGACTTTATCCACATCTTGTAAAGAAATGAGGAAAATAGATAATGTTTTGAGAGGTTTAGCTAGAAAAAATACTGTGAAACACAGATTCCAGTTTACTTACAGTCTCAAACAGGGAACTTTAATTTGTTAATTGCAAGAAAACTCAATTTTGGTAGATCATCTCAACTCGTGTGACCTTTTGTGAGTCAACTTGTAGCTAGTCTAGATGGAGAATATTACGACAAAGCAGTACTTACCTCATTCTGAGTTGCTATCAACAGTCACCAATAAAGTAATTTTTTCAAATTTAAATTGCTCCTGACACCCACTGACGAGATGACTTTTTATAATTGAGATAACACAGATATACTTGTCATTTTAGTAAATTTATAAATGACTTTTATAATATTCACCATGATGCTTCAAAAATAACTATTAGTTTATATATTCTGCCTTGATTTTGGAGAATGATAATTGTGTTTCATGTAGCTAGTCGTCATGAACTTTCATGTGTTCTGATTAGTTACTTAAACTTGGAATATCCATGACATGCTTTATTTACTTTCAGGTATATACCACAAACTTCCGAAAATCTGAGACACAATATTCCTTCCAGTTATAAGCCCCTCCCCTCCCCCCCTCCACCTATGGTCTTATAAATGGAGAGAGCCTGACAATAGTCTTGGTTTAGACAAAAAGGAAAGATGGCTTTACAGCTGCAAGTGTTTCACAGTCTTAATATGATAAACTCTGATTTATCTGAAGTAAAATTAAAACTAAAAAAGTATTGTAAAAAACAAAGGGAAAACATGAAATAATTGGATCGGTTTGTAAACCTAAAGATTAAAAAAACTGAGGCCTTATAAGTCAAATTACACTTATATCTTATTTATTTATCTCTTTTTTATCTTATTAGTTGTATTTGTACAGTTGATCAAGTTCAGCTGGGCTGACTTGAATGGAACTCCATATAACATAAAGAAAAATGAATTGATAAACAGATAAATGAAAGTTCAAAACTATAATTATGTACACAATTTAGTTGAAAACTGAATCAAGAACAAGGGGTCATAATACAGTAAGAATGGAATAATTACAAATTGTTTAAAATGAGAGAAAGAGGGTTCATGTCTGATATTAGAAGGGCGAGTGTTTTGTGAATTGGCTGCATTAGAACCTTGAAGCCTAGAAGCTTTAAGGGGCAGATCCAGACGTAACTTTGGAGGGGGGGAGGGGGAGCTCAAAACCACACGTTGGGTGGAAGTTGGGTGGTGGGGTTTGGCATCTGTGCTCCAACAAAGGTGGTGGGAGGTAAGGGGGGGGGCAAACCCTGTCAGCCCCTCTCCTAGATCTGCCCCTGGTTTTGGCAAGAGGCAGGCAGAAGAGATTGATGAACTCTTGCAGTTTTAAAAAGAAAATACATGAATGTACTAATTTGGTTAATTAATAGATCTGTGTAACTTACAAGGTCTGTGTTGTACTTATTTTTATATATTAGTCAGATTTTTACAGTTGATCAAGTTCAGCTGGGCTGACTCAAAAGGAACTCCATATAACATAAAGAAAAATAAATTGATGAAGAGACAAATAAAAGTTCAAAACAATACATAGTTTAGTTGAAAACTGAATTAAAAAAATGTGTTATATATTATGGTGATTAATGAAACAATTACAAACTGTTTAAAAGGGAGAAAGAGGGTTTGTGTCTGGTATTAAAAGGGTGAGTGTTTCGTGAACTGGCTGCATTAGAACTGTGAAGCCTAAAAGCTTTTAAGGGCAGATCCAGAAATTTCAGAAGAGTGGGCTTAACAGAGTAGATGAATGTACTAATTGGGTTAATTCATCTGTGTAACTTACGAGGTCTGTATTGTAAATGACCCCCGCCCAACCAGCCCCTACAACAGAATGTACACAGTTCAGTACTTGGGGAACATGGTGAATGGTGACTTGACCCTGTACAATAACCAGCCAGTGGAGGTGCTCAAACAGCTGGCAGCTGCTGCCATTAAGAATGGTGATGTAAGTTGCTTTCATTTACTGTGTTGCCAAAATCTGTTTCAGTAGCATGGCAAATTGGGTATTTTTCAAGTATTTCTGTGTTCAGCCTCCTTACAATCTAATTCAGAGACAACATGGATTTTACGGCAGTTCATTGTAATTATGCAGAAAAAGTCTTTGTTTTTGGAAAATTACTAACCGTTTATGGTGAAGATAAAACAGTTAAAGGATGTACATTGTAGCTAGTACTTAATATTAGTTTTGTTCTAGTATCTCTAGGGAAAGATTTTTAACTTATTAAATACTAAGGTGCAAGTTCAATTTTTAGGGTTTTTTAAAAAAGTTATGAGGTGTTTAACATAAGAATAAGAATAATCGCCTTTATTTATTTAGCACAGGGTAGTCCCTTCAGTCTAAAGACTGCTATCAATGGGAGCCCTGTGCACACTAAATTCTACATTACAATACAGGATTAAATAGTAAAAGGATAAAATATTACAAGATTTATGGATAAAAATTACATGAATATAAAATGTGAAAAATTAGAAAAATTACAATAGAAACCTATGATGTAAAAATAATTCATCCTGGTTCGGGGTCATTGTTACTTATTACTATCAATGCAACTTTTATCAGGCTGTGTGGTTTGGCTGTGATGTTGGGAAACATTATGAAAGAAAATCCGGAGCTCTTGACCTAGAAATGTGAGTAATTGATTGTTTTGTGAGTCTTTAGAACCACCCGGTATAAGTTTTGCAATTGAAAGCGAGGTTAGTGCAATTGGTAAGATCTCTGCGGTCGAGGGTTGAACTTTTGGCCACCTTCTTTAGTTCGCCACACTGTCGGTGGACAGGGACGTTAGGCCGTTGGTCTAGTCATTTGACGTTCTATCGGGGGACTTCTAAAGAACCCACACACTTGTCGATATGAGTAGGCTAATGCCGGTGATGTTGACGGCCGATAATCCTTTCCTAGAGGGGTGTGTCATAAAGGGAAAGAAAAGAAAGAAGTTGCTGTCTGGACAAACAAGAAATGTACGGGGTTCCAGTAGCCGACTAGCCTGCGTGCAGGCTCTCCTTGCGGGTTGGGAATATAGTTTGGGGAAAGAAAGAAAGAGTCGCTGAGAGAGGCGGGCATTCCCCCCTTCGCCCGCATCTCTCAGCGACTCCTTTTTTCTTTCCCCAAACTATATGGTCCCAACCCGCAAAGAGAACCTTCACGCAGGCTGGGCGGCGACTAACCCTAATTTTGATTGTCAAATTTGCCGACCCTACAAATTTCTTTTGCTACAAAAATTGCTGTAGTCTCTTTTCTTTAGCTGATAGACCTGACTTGAAACAGTATTTAAGTAGCAGAAAGAGCAGACAATACATGTTTATAAGAACACAGTTATACAAGATTATGACTTCTAAATCGCGTGCATGGCCCGCTTCTTTTGCCATGTAAAAATACCATGCTTTCGTCGTTTCCATTAATTCATAAGCAAAACGCGTTTCCTGTACGGCGAAAAACGTACCCTATATCAACCTTTGTTGATCAAAACCGTTATTCTCAAATAGATTGATATATACACGTATACATATCGATAAGTGGACCCTTAGTAATTCGAACCTCCCCTAATTAACATCTAGAGAAGATTGACAAAGTTACTGAACTGCTTCTTTCCATGTTTTTCAAAGGCACAACTTTGACCTGACGTTTGGTCTGTCATTCCGTCAGATGAGCAAAGCTGACCGTCTCCTTTATGGAGAGTCCCTAATGACACACGCCATGACCTTCACGGGCTTTTCCTGCCAGGTAAGAAATGTGGTCTCATAACTTTTACCTTTATCTCTTTCGGTTTTCTTAGTAAATACTTACCCATACTCGTCTGCAGAAATAAACTTTGCAGGAAAACAAAAATGATACAACATATCGATGGAACGACAGACTTCCCGAAAATATAATTTTCTCAGTGTTTGTTTCTAAAAATGTCTCATTACTTTTAACCCTTTTCACCCGAAACAACCACTACTTTTCATAATTAAGGATTTTTGTCTATTTTTAATTAAATTTCTAACACTAATTGGAATAGTTGTTTTGACGTTTTCCCGTCAAACAGGAGGAAGAGACAAAGGAAACAAAAGAACCTTCCAAGGATTCAACTGAAACCCAGGCCGAGCCGCCTGGTCAGACCCAGGAATCCAAAAAAGAGACTGGGTCGGAATCTAAGGAGGTCACTCTCGTCCCAGTGAAGACGACCAAATGGCGCGTGGAGAACTCGTGGGGAGATGACAGGGGAGACAAGGGCTACCTCACCATGACGGATGACTGGTTCTCACAGTATGTGTTTGAGGTGGTGGTGGATAAGAAGTATGTACCAAAGGACATCCTGGCCGTTCGTGAACAGGCGCCCATTCAGTTACCAGCCTGGGATCCCATGGGAGCCTTGGCGTGTGTGAACTGTCATGCGCGGTGTGGACAGGAAGCCAAATTGTAGAACAGTAACCGGGAGATAGCAACATAATACCCGACAGATTATTCTAATGGAAGCTGGGGCCAGTTTGACTGCTAGAAATTTGTAGGTTGTAACAAACAGACAGTGAAATAAAGACGATCAAATTAAAGAAGCCTCGTTACTGAACAGAACTTAAGAGATTTATTATCCAACTTCAGTCCGTGGAGTACAAAAAACCCATATTTAAGTATGGGACGGGTACAAATATCCCGCGTTCTTTGTACTGTAAGGTTACTTTGTAAAGCAGCAAACCAGTTGACTAAATTTTTATGGAAGTTTATATTAGAAAGGAAAAGTTGTATAAGAAGTATCTTATTGGACAGTTTAGTATGTAGTATTTAGTGTTGAGCCTTTTGTGTCGAGCTTAAACAGACCTGAAACTGAAAAAAGTGTCCGAAAAGTGAACATTTTCCAGAGGCAGAGCCGGGGGCGAATTTGAAACTTTTAGGACACTTTTTCAGACACCTATATAGCCAATAGCTGATACAAAAATAGTGCAGAGGGGGGTGTTTATTTTATGGTTCAATAATGATTAATTTTGTCATGGATCGGCAAAGCGCGAGCGATGAACGCAGTAAAGCCAGAAGGCAAATTTTATTGAACTCTTCGGGCTTGTCAAAATAGTACAAGACTCGTAACGTAACTCTCGAAATTGATGCATCGGAAAATACAGAATCAAAGTTAAATCCTGTCATTCAATAAATTCTTGAACATCATAAAGGGCATTCACTTTCTCAACTTCACAATAAAATCGCTCATAGAAAATCACTGACAAGTGTACCACTTATAACGATGATCGTTTGTACATTTAGCATTAGTCTAAGTAACGATCGAAGCGTACTTACATATCGGTCTTGCTTTATCAAAGTCAAATACACTACTTGCCTGCAACAAGCTGTTTCAGTCACTATCCGACAACTACGCTCCAACAATCTATGCAACTACTGAAAATGCCGCGGGGCGACGACAACAAATACACCGCTTAAGAATACAAATAAGAAAATGGAACTAAGGTCTAATCTATTAGGAGGTCTCTTTTAGTTAATGCATGCCCTTTACAACCTTTCTGTGATAATTTCGTGTTTTCAGGCCATATTTTCATGCTGATGATTACCCGGCATGCTACGCACTACAGTTCATATCGTTTTTGTTTTCCTTTTCGAAAGCGCTGAAATAATTTTAATTAATGTACACCAAGAGCAAGTAATAACCCATTTCCCCAATTGCTGTATGATAATCTAATTTACAAACTTAAGACACGGAGAAAATGAAAACCAAGGAACTATTGGAGAGAGGGGAAATACATGCATGTTATTTCCAGGTGAATGAAAATCCTTCATTTTCGTCAAGTACCGATCAAATCGAAACACCACTGGGGAGATTCCCGGCTGCCAGTTAGGTTTGAAATAAAACTGGGGTAGTTAACTAATAACTTCCCATCATCCCCCCAAGCCAGTTCAAACTCCCCACCCCAGGGGCAGTCACCGGTGACATGAGAAGTGGTCAAATGCCCGGAATATGTCTTAGGGTAAGATGTTGAAGTTTTGATTTGATCGGTACGTCAGTATTCGATAGCCCTTGAATGCTCTAATACATTACAAATATTTAGGGCCAAGTAAAAAAAAACAGCGTCAGCGTCCCTGCCCGCTTCCTTTTTCGAGGGCGCCTCCTTTTTTCTTTTTTCTTTTTAAATCTAAAAATGTTTATTAAAACTGAAAAATAAAATATATTCTTAAACTTTTATCTTTATTTTGTTGTGTTCTAGTTGCGGAGTCATGATACATTACGCGATGTTTCAAAACCCTTTGTTTAAAAGTAATTCGATACCACGTATTTTGCGGCATGAAGCTGAATTTTTCTCTGAGCGATATTTTGGCTCAGTTTACAAGTGGAGAATTCGACGATGGAGAGCCAATTAACAAGTATAAGAACGATAAATGATAATAACTGACTTTCGTACAGAGGCACCTGCCTTTATCTTATTCACAAGAAACGTTTTTTAAAGTAAACTTCAAAAAAGAAAAAGATCCGTTTCCTCTTTCTTTTTCCAAAATTTGGACGCTTAAATAAGTTTTTTTTACTTGGTCCTGTGATTAAAAGCAACAACAGTTGTTGTTTTGTTGTTGTTGCGTTTATTGTTCAAGGTGGGCATCATATACATCTATCGCTAAAGTTTGTCGGCGATTCTTTTCTTTTTCTGTGAAACTTGACAAGCAAATATAAACCCGTCTTTTCAAGAAACTGATGATAGCACCGACTGAAGATGGCCGTCTGTTCAAGTGAGTTTAATGACACTAATTCTACCGCCTTTATACTCGGTGACAACAAGTTTATCGTCATCCAACAGAGCTGCAAAGAGAGGTTGACGTAACTCACAAGTTGTCTTCCCCACGAACTGTCCGTCCATTGTAAACATCTGTACACGGTTATTACCTCGGTCACAGACCAACAGGTTCCCACGACCATCCACCACAAGACCGTCTGGATATAGGAACTGTCCATCCTCGTTCCCATGACTTCCGAACTTAAACAGAAACTGACCTTCACTGTTAAACACCTTGATGACGTGATGAAATGAGTCAGCCACGATGAACGAGTCCTGGTAACTAACACAGTGGAACGGTCGGAAAAGTTTCTCGGATTTGTTTTCGAGTTGAAAAAGGAACTTTCCGCCCTCGTCAAACACTTGAACTCTTTTGTTGTCACGGTCACTAACAATCACACGACTTCTATCATCCACACAGACTCCAGTTGGAAAGTTAAACTCCCCTGTAGCGCTGCCCATTCGGCCGAAGGTTCTGATAACTCGACCTGATAACTTATCCAGAACCTGGATTCTGTGATTACCTGAATCTGCCACAACAACTTCGTTCCGACTGTTGAAGACAACACCTTGGGGGTATTTTAGCTCTCCTTCCTTGTTACCGGATGACGACAGTTTTTTAAGAAAGTTTCCTGTTTTGTCAAACATTTCAATACAGTGGTTCATGTAGTTGGAAACTGCAATATCTCCCTCCTTACCAACTGCCACACCGAATGGTCCACTTTCTTCCCCCCCCCGGCATATTGTACGTACACAGTCTCGTTAGGTTCCTTTCAGTGACGTTCACTTCAACAGGTGAGCCCGCGATGTCGTGACCATAAAGTTTCACCTGCACTTGATAGCGCCCAGGAATACGCGGAACAAAACTAAGTTCATAACTTGCATTCCTGTGATCCGTGATTTGAATATCGGAGACGTCATTTGGGGGGTCAACATTCAACTCAACTTTGTTCGTAGGGATATATTGTCTTTCACCACTGCACGTTTTTGTTACTACAGACAGGCCAGAAACATTTATTCCAGCTTGGATTTCTGGCAATACTTCGTTGAGAAGTTGTGACTGGGTCGGATCCGATGAATTTTCCAAAATATGCCCAATCTGTTCGGACTCAGTTCCGATAAATCGAATTTCTTTTCCAGGAACGAATTTAACAAACGTGTTTACTCTCGCCTCCTCCTTAATATCATGCTCTGCGTTCAAAAGATCCTCAAAGTATTTGTTCATTTCTTTCTTTCTTAGCAGCTCTGTGGCCGCTCTACTGTTGACCAGAGTATGTGCAAATCTTATTGCATCTTCAAATTGCTTACTCTCCTCTTTAAACTTCAGTTTCTTTTCGTTTGCAATTTCCTTTCTGGAGGTCCGAACAGATTCCAACTGAGCGAGTGACGCTTCACAGTGTTTCAATATGTTTGCAATAAGAAGGTCAGCGAGCTGCTGGACCTCGGCCTTGGCAGAGTCGACGTTCTCGTCAATTTTATGGATTATTTTATCCATCTTTTGTACACCGGTGTCAAAGTTCTTCTTTTTCTGTTCTAGCTTTGTAATGTCGGCCAAAAGTGAGGTCGTTTTTGTGGCTGCAGCTTCTTCGAGTGGAGCAATTTCGTGTTCTGCATGAACTTTGTGGTTTACTGCAAAACAAAGCTGACAGAGACATAGTTGGCACTGTTTGCAATACAACACAAACGGCTGATTTTTATGAAACTTTTCAGTACACAACACTGGTCTCTGAAGGAAATCTTGGTAGTCCTCGTTGTGGAATTCTTTGAGAGCTCTGACTCTATGATCGGCTTTAATCACACCATGAGCTTCCAAGCACGAACGGCAGTAGATTTTACTGCAGTCAAAACAGAAGGAGCAGTGAGTCGTTTCCTTCTTACAGTTTCCGCACGAGATATTCTGGTGATCACTTGTTCTGATGGCGAGTAGCTCTACAAGGCGATTGTGTAGAAAGCTGGTGGTTGTGTTGTCAAACGTACCGTCGTGTGGTATGGGAATCGGTGTGCGACACTTGGGGCAAGGCACGGTTCCGTCCGCTCGATGTCTCTCGGCCAGTTTGTTAAGACACGACAGACAGAAAGTGTGAAGACAACTGAAGGTCTTTGGCTGTTGGAATATCTCGAAACAAATCTGACATGTGCATTCTTCTTCCAATTTGTCTAGAAGGGTTTCCATGATGTCTAGTGTTAATTCGGTTTAAAGCAAAAGAATTAAGCTGTCTTTTGATTTACTGCTGGCGCTCGGAGTGGATTTGGATAAATGTTGTCACACCCTATATATTTCTGAGAACACCTGCCGTATCAGGATTTTTTGTTTCCATGACAGCGAGAGCATAACGTTTGCTTCTCAGAAATAACAGCCTGTTCTCAGAAATGAACGAAGTAGAATTCTAAACAATTTTTATTGTAACATCTGGTCACTCCTAGTCACACAACAGTTGTTTTGGGGAGTTAGGCTGAGTAAGACTGGTATTTTCAGTTTTGTAAATGTATGTTACGTAATCGTCGAACATCAATAGTGCGAAAGAATGTATGTATAAGGGACGTATGATTTATTATGGGGAGGATGGTTGATAATTTCATGTGGAGGGGGAGGGGGTCACGACGTTTTTGGAATTACAAAACGGGGAGGGGAGGGTGGTCATAGTGTTTACTAATATGAATAATATGGGCGGGGATGCTAAGCAACGATTTATTTTTACTTGGCCCAATATAAATAGTCTACAAATGTAGAGCGGAAGTTCTGGCTTCCTTGAGGCCCCGCGAGGATCATCATCACAGTTTTAAAGTCTACAACGAAGTTATGGCCGAATCTTCCAAACTAAATTGATCTTCTACGTGCAAGTTTTTGTGGCGCGTTGTTTCCAAATTAATTATTTTTTCATACAAGCAGAAAATACCCGGACTAACAAAACCATGACAGGCAAAATGAAGACGAAACCAAGTAGTTTCACAATCAGAGGAATAACGACTTGAGAACATCATTTGGATGTCGGTTAGATTTTCTTTCCAATTTTCGCTTGGACGTATACAGACAATTGTAACAGAGGGGAACTCACACAAAGACTCTAGATTATCGTTCTCAGTGACTTCCATTGACTGTATGGGGGTGCTGAGCTCGCCGTGAAAAAAAAATTTAGAAACGCGGAGCCAACTGAGTGATTTTATTTAACATATAACGACAAAAAGGCCGGTTGGTTTCATTTGTTCTGACCCAGTCATACATGCGACTATCACATGACTTGCAATCCGCGGTTATGCTACTTATTTGTTTTTTCCAAAATAATATTTACAGGCCCGTAGACAGAGAGGAGGGGTCGACACCGTCCCCTCCCCGCACGGGCCGAAAAGGTTCGCAGCAGTGGACTTAATTAAAACGAAGCAGAAGTCCTAAATACGTGTTTTTTTAATAGGTGGCGCCCCCGTAAATCAGAACGATTAACAAAAGAAACATCAGTGCGCTTTTCCCTTCAATTTGGCTTCTAGGAGTCTTAGTTTACGAGATTCATGAGACAAATTGGCTTTTTTGATCGAGGATATACATGGAACATGGAATTTGTTAGTACCTGGCCGCCCTTAGTTTGCATCCCCCCACAACGAATTCTGGCTACTGGTCTGCATAGCATGTAATATGTTATATCTTCAAGTGTTCAATAGCATTAGCTCCAACGACTCGCTAGGAACAGATGCAACAACAACAACAACAACAAAAAACTTCACCTGAATGAATGAATCTACATAGCAATATCAGACAGGAATTTGGACACGAAAGTGTGAAGCTTGTTCGTGATTTGGAGAACTGTGCAAAGAAAGTTGCTCGCTACAGAAACCATCTGCGCTTCAACCTTCACTGCAAACACCACCACGTTACGCCAGTTAGTCTTCGACTGAAAACCACGGTGCAAGGACCACAAACCAAGAAGATCCTTAGATCGGCGGAAAGAAGCTTATTGAAAGTAAGAATTGGTCAGAACGTTAACCGAATCGACAAGTTAACAACGGAAAAGCGTCCCTGACAACCAAAGTAAAGCAGGCTTTCCCGCCAGATATTTGCACACAAGTGGAGGAATTTGTATTGAAATCACAGTTGCGTGAACACGAAGTCACCAAAGAAAGACAAAAGAACAAATTCTCACGCCTAACCAACACAACAGA
>JAOBYE010407532.1:0-14209 GCA_025403585.1 Parazoanthus swiftii
GGGAGGGGGGGCATGGGGGTGAGCGAGCGGGCCCAAAGGCTTCAGTTGACTAGCATTGCCTATAAAGAAGGTTGACGTCACATGTCATACTCATACAGGCATCATGTGTGTTAACACCTCCTTGATTACTCTATTACTCACCATATTGTTGACACAAACGTTCGAGAGAACAACACGTGACCAAAGCTTGGGGTCTTCACTGGCTTCTTTCCAGGCCCTGCACACACGGGCCACCCCGCAGCGCTCGAGGGGAGTAAGGTAGCGAAAGATTAACACAAGAGCTTCGTGCCGTCTGTAATTGATCATCCGTTGGACCACAGAGACTCGCTTTCTCGTCACTGGAACGGCAAAACTTCATATTAAAACCACCTTTGTTATATGATTTGCTATCAATCTACCTTATTTGATATTTACCAAAAAATTCACGGTACAATTGCATCCAACAGCTGGAGTTTATGGCACCTCAATAACGACAATATTTGTGATTTTTACTTATCTTTAATGAACAAAGATAAAGCCAAGTGAAACATTTGTTTTACGTTATAAGATAATCTCTTATCTTCCTGTTAGCCTTCTCCAGGTGTCCTGCCTACAAATCTACTGTTCTCTATATTTCACTTCTCGAGAGTCAGTACGAACTAATATACGTTGAGTACTTGATATAAAGGTGCTACAAGTAAAACATAACTAAAACGAAAAAGCAAATTAAAACAAATCTCTGAAACTTATCAAATAAAGTTGACTTCAAAATTTCATTTCTGTTTTAGACCCTGTTTATGATAAATTTTCGAAAACACAAAAATTACATAAACTTTTTTGACCAGAAGGTCAAAAAGTATACCCTGAAGTGCGGGACAACCCCGTGGGAGTACCTCCACCCCCTGATTTGTATCACACGAATATTTCGATCAACTGGGCAATCGCATCTCTTAATGTTTTGAATAAGCCACTTTCCCAACCATGGGAAGAACAACTTTAGGACTTCAACTGGCGGGACACACCGTTCGATATTGGAAACATGGCAGATTGGGATAAGAAAAAATATCTTTTATTTTCAAAAGAAGGTAAAAGATGAAACCTTAAAATATCACAGAATAATGTTAACAGGGGCTGTGACTACAAGCAAAACCCTCACTTGACTCTGGGCATGATTGCGGAAATTTAGTTTATTTGAAAATCCACATGGTAATCTTTCAGCATTCTGCCAGCGGTTGAGATTAATTGTTGCAATTGTGTCATCAGAGTTTTCGTTTTCTTCCAGATTGCGAGACACCTCAAAAATTAATGTCGCCTAAAAGGACATGCGCTTGAGAAGAGGTTTAATCGATTTAACTGGTTTTCACGACGCGTTTTTTGTTCCGTTGTTATGTCACAACTGAAAACTCACGTCACACATGTCGCATGGATTCGACTCACAGGGTGGAGAGTTTGAGCTCCCGGTTGAAGATGACTTTCAAATAAACCTTGGCCAACAAAACTCGACTAGTTTAGTACTGCATTGCTGAAAAAAAATCCCTCGACGGCAGTCTGCTTTTTGATTAAGTTTGTTATTACACATAACAATGATAAGCTCATTTTCATTCAAATCGCTTAAAAACAGCAACGAACATTTGTATTCCCGTCCATTTCATATAGGTTGGTTCCCGCGGTCCTAATTACAATAAATCGGGTCCAACGCAGGGTCAGTGACCACCATTACTATAAGTTGAAAATATATTAGGGAGCAAAATCTACCTGATTAACCCACTAGTGTGGTAAATCCTGCACCCTCCACTCTGTATAAACATCTCACTAACTCATAAGCATGATTATATTTATTCAGCGCTGATGGTGTTGCATGCACAGGTCACTATACCAGTCGAACAGCGTACTGAGCATTTGCTTCTCGTATATACGACTAACAAGAGGAACTAACAAGAGGAACCTTTAGAGTTTATAAACTGGGGAGAAACCTAAGATCAGCGAACAAACGTTTACTCAAGACACAGTCTTATCAGCTCAAGGCGTATGTCTGAGGGACTTTTCCGTCTGTGCCCCCATCTCTGCATGGAACTCGATTCCATTAGACCTTGAGTTGTTGAAATATAAAGATGGGTTAAAAAAGGCCCAGAAAACTGAGCTGTCTGAGAAAGCATATTTTAATCTCAGGGCCGTCTGGTGATAGCATTTTTTAAATGAGTAAATATGTGTTCAAGTTTTAAGATATATTTTCTTTTCAAACTTAACTTAAGTGTTTCAGTATTACTTTGTAGTTAGTTAGTTAGGCCCTTAGCTCCTCCTGGAGTATAGGCCATCAACGATTTCGTAAATTCTGTTAAGTTTAAAACTGTAAAGCGCTCGTGGTTAATTTCAAATGAGTGCTATAGAAAAAAAGTGTTATTATTATTATTATTATTATTATTATTATTATTATTATAAATAATAAATATACAATTGGAACATCAAAATACCAACAAGCGGGATACAGAATTGTATTCATTTTCTCGTTTAATTGGACAGTACGAGAACGACAAAGAAACTTTTCACATATTGTGTTACATCAAGTATTAAACAACTGCCAAATCTGTTATCAACGGAACATTTACTTAAATGTCTAAACTCTTATGTAATGCTTCCTGTCTATCTGTCTTTGCCTGACTTCATGCGTTTCAGCCATTCGATACCTCTGCGATAAGCAGCTCTTGATTTACGTCGACCATCCCCCTTCAGTTCTGGCTCGGTTGAGGTGGCCTGGGGTGAGCTGTTTCCTTCATTCCCAGATAGAGGGGTGACAGTGTGGAAGCTATCGGAACTGCTAACCACATTTTGTGGCTGTGTTTTGGACGGTAACTGGATCGCTGACTTAACTTGCGAAGAATCTCGCTCACCTACGGACAATCTTCTGTAATAACTCATGAGTGGGCTGCTTTGGATGTGTTGCTCACCTGCGCTGTCTGTCAAAATATGAGATGGAATAATTAAAGAACTTGACCCCATATCTGAGGCTAAATAACTGGCCTTTACATTAATTGGTAGTTGTTCCATTGCATATATTCATATCTACGTAGCGACTTTGTTTTGTCTTTGCCTGCATCTGTGTCTGTCTGTTTCTGTGTCTGTGTCTGTGTTTGTATCTGTGTCGTATCTATATCTGTTTGTCTCTCTCTGTGTCTGCATTTGTGTCTGTCTGTCTGTGTCTGTGCCTGTGTCTGTATCTGTATCTGTATCTGTATTTGTGTCTGTGTCTGTGTCTGTGTTTGTGTTTGTGTTTGCGTCTGTGTCTGTGTCTGTGTCTGTGCCTGTGCCTGTGTCTGTGTCTGTCTGTGTCTGTATCTGTATCTGTGTCTGTGTCTGTGTCTGTGTCTGTGTCTGTGTCTGTGTCTGTGTCTGTGTCTGTGTCTGTGTCTGTGTCTGTGCCTGTGTCTGTGTTTGTGTCTGTGTCTGTGTCTGTGTCTGTGTCTGTGTCTGTGTCTGTTTCTGCGTCCCTATCTGTGTCTGTGCTTGTGCCTGTGTCTGTGTCTCTTTGTGTTTGTATCTGTGTCTCTATCTGTTTTTGTGTCTGCATCTTTACCTAACTTTTGTGTTCATAGTTTAATGCCTTCCCCCAACTTCTCGTACCAAAGGAAATTCCAAGATGGCAGTCAAGATGGCTTATATGTTCTGAAACGATCGTTGCCATAGCAATACTTGTTAATTGAAACTTGATTGATGTAATGGAAAGTAATTTTAAAACCAACCCAATACCAGCTTTTATTTGAAGCCGATTTTGAAAATCATGGAGGGAACAAATGACTCCCACCCCCTCCCCCTCCGTAAACGTTGCTGTTTCTCCCAAAGGCCCAAACTTTTAAGGGTTAAAGGGGTATGGGCGAATCGGCCCCTCTCCGATAGTTTGATGTTAGTAAAAGAGCGATAACAATAGGGTTAACCAACCTTTTAGAGAACGCTCTTTACATCTTCTCAAATCTGATTTGTCTTTCAACTGGTTATCATAGCAATCATTCCTTTCCAGAGTGCTGCACACGCTCTCTCCCAGACCGGAGTCCTGGGCGCTCGCTCTTTTCTGCGAACAAGAAGAAATTATTTGTTACAAGTTAAAAGCAGCAATAGAGATAATCCAAGAAATGTTTCATAACAACTGTTGTGAATTTGACCAGTTTTTATAATTAGGTTTTGAGGTTTAATTGATTATGCAAATACAGTGGGTGTCGCGGCCATAGCCATAGTCAGAATATTGTCATTGTCACAATCGGTCATAGTCATAGCCATAATCATAGCAATAGTCATAGTCTCTGTCAAAGTTATATATAGTAGTAGTCACATTCATAGTCGTAGTCGTAGTCACAGTCACAGTCATAATTATGGCCAAAGTCAGTCACAGTCATAATTATAGTCAAAGTCAGTCACAGTCACAGTCATATTTATAGTCAAAGTCAGTCACAGTCACAGTCATAACTATGGTCAAAGTCAGTCAAAGTCATAATTATGGTCAAAATCAGTCATAGTCAGGTCACAGTCATATTTATAGTCAAAGTCAGTCACAGTCATAATTAAAGTCAAAGTCAGTCAAAGTCATAATTATGGTCAAAATCAGTCACAGTCAGGTCACAGTCATATTTATAGTCAAAGTCAGTCACAGTCGTAATTAAAGTCAAAGTGAGTCAAAGTCATAACTATGATCAAAGTCAGTCTCAGTCATAATTATGGTCAAAATCGGTCATAGTCATATTTATAGTCAGTCTATGCGAAGAAGTTTAGCCTCCGTCACTTAAAGTCTCTAAAAATATTCCCTTCATTATTTTTCCCTATTACCTGATAGTACATGTTCGGCGAGCCG
Organism: Parazoanthus swiftii; assembly: GCA_025403585.1. Classification (NCBI taxonomy): domain Eukaryota; kingdom Metazoa; phylum Cnidaria; class Anthozoa; order Zoantharia; family Parazoanthidae; genus Parazoanthus; species Parazoanthus swiftii. The sequence continues at coordinate 4,817 of JAOBYE010407532.1, forward strand.
TAACTGCGGTATAATGAGCTTACGCCTGGAAGTGCCTTTGGAGCTTGCTTGGGAACAACATGTAAGGGAGCCGCGGGAAGCTTCCTCCTAGAGGCCCTACACACCTTTTGATTCGAAGCCCCAGGTGGAATGTCCACACTCGAAGACACAGCACACTCAGAAAGCTCACTTTCCGTCTGTGATGCACAACTGGGTGTCTTTTTGTCGCTTGAACTAGAGTACGACCGAGGACGCGAAATGTTGTTCATATCCGGGAGTTTTCTGCCAGAGCTGGGTCTTCTGCGTAGATTTTCCTTGCCAGTTTCCGTTTCTTCTGAGATACTTCCAGCAGGGCTTAAAGAGTTTTGTCGGTTTGATTGATGGATGTACATTTGTTGTTCATTTGGTTGTTCATCAACGATTCGACGAATGGAGCTTTGATGCTCGAGGTGTGGTCCGGGGTGATAAGGGGGCATGGCCCCCACAAGGGCCCCCCTTGCAGCTGATGGAAAGTGCGTCTGGAGGGGTTCTGCTTTTGCTTGCTGCAATTCTTGCTCAAGCAGTGTCACGTATTGAGCAATTTCTTTTCTTGCCTCCACTTGGCGTTTATTTGTCTCGTTAATGTAATCGTTCATCTCTTTGGCAGCTCTAGAAAGGTAATTATTACAATGTTCAATCAGCAAAGAAAAGAAGATATGTTGGTGTAATTGCACGAAAATACATAATGGCCGATCGCCCCGAACACATACACCAAGCAGAGACGATGTTTATAGTAAATGCAGATATGTTATTGACTGTTTTATGCGGAACTGAGGGTAGGAGTAGTTGTGATGTTTTAGGTTTTAAATGGTGTAGATGAAGAGCCATTAATTCTTTTATTGCTTATTGTTTTTGTTACATTTTAATGTATCGAGTTCTCTTGAACGAAACGAACAACTACACGCTTCGTTCTATTATACCTATTATTATTGTTGTTGTTGTTGTTGTTATTACTACTGTTAGCACTGCTGTTATTATCATGAATTATTACTATTATTACACTTAACTAATATTTTCCTAAATCTGGAGGCTCCGTCTTAAACATTTACATTTATTGGAGATTTTAGGACCAAATTCAGATGCAGGCTTTTGAGTATCAGTTTACGAATTTTTTTAAGTTTGTTGGCTTCTTTAAAGGATTTTGGAAGACAAACATGGAACATGGAAATTGTTAGTACCTAAGCCGCGTTTGGTTTGTAACCCCCCTCCCCTCCCCTCCAATAAAACTCTTGGCTACGGGCCTGATTTGCAAGCAAATCTCAAACGATTTTACGAAAACGAAACTTATTTCCCTTATTGAGTTATTCTTTCGGAGGGAAAGATGAAGATATAAAACTGTGTTATGGACTACCATGCAGTATTGCCCAAGGGCGCAAAGTAGTCCACTTTACACGTGCAGGCGAATCTTGATGTTATTAATCTTGTACAATAGCGGCAAAAATGTTTACTTATTTAAAGGTTGTTATAATTGTTAGTTCAAAACGGAAGCTTGTGCTGGTTAGGACTGAGACGAGTCTTTTCAAAAATATAACATTTTTGATAACTTTTGCACCAAAAAAGCCCAGCACTTTGGAGTGTGGAAAATTACAATTTATTTTTTAGAATTGTTTCCCGAAAAGACGGTTATTTCAGTCAAGAATTATACAAGGCGTATATGTTAGTAAAAGGGATTAACATGTCGAAACTTCAAAAACTAATAATGCGAAGTTTGCACATTTGCTTTAATCGGTGTAATTTGGCTTTTATTTGAGTCATTTCTTGTATTGACGGAAACGATTGCAGCTTTCTTGCTGGCTTACGAGGAACACGTTCTGTATAAAATGACTTTTAAAATTTCGTATTCAAAGAACAGTTGCTTAGTTCGTTTAATTAGGATATGTTTACAGTTTTTCTCAACTTCTTGCTTTGTTTAAGTAAATAAAAATGACTGTCAGTATTAACTCGTGTTAATATGCATGAAAGCGCAAAGAGGATAAAAAGCTGTTTACTTTACCTTTGTGTTAAAACGCTTTTGAAACTAACTACGCGCTAAATGCTCTCAGGAATCTTTCAATTCAATATCATAATAAAAACCTGTTTACACAACAGCTACCGAGAGAAAAATCAAAAAAACAACACCGACATCCATGCATGTCCAATATGAACCAAGTAAAACGCCATTTGTGGTCAGAAATTAAAAGTCCTTGCGTAAATTGTTTCATACCAACTCACAAACACGGTGGGGTTTGCTTATTTTGTATCTGAGTTTAATGGTCATATTAAGCACCAAAGAGACACACGGACAATTGTAGTTTGTTTTGGAGGAGAAGATAAGCTGAAGCAAGTTTGTTTTTGCAATTTTGACTTTTTTTTCAATCTGGTTTTGGCTGTATAATATTCTCCAGTCTGTCTCCTTTACAATACGTTGTGCAACCGCTGCCCCATGGACGTAAACAAAATTAAACATCACATGCCTTGTTTAGACTTTTTTTAGACTACTGTATAAAAATGAAAAATGAGAAGATACTTCACCTAGCACCGTATCGCTCCCATTCCTGTAACTCCTGCTTCAGTTTGTTAATTTCCTCTTTGTTTTTCTCTCTTTCACTAGCAAGATGCTGAAGCTCTTTTCTCATCCGTTTTGCTTGTCTTTCAAGGTTATATTTTTCTTCTCTTCCATATAAGCATTCTTGTGAAGCATTATCATCTCTCGATAAACTGAGTTCTTTCTCCAACTGTGCTCTTTGTTGCTCGAAGCTTCTCTCTTGAAGCGATTTGTCATCCAATTCAGATTTCATTCTCCCAATTTCTTTTTCTTGCTCACAAACAGCTTCTTGTAGTAGATTTTTTTCTTCTTTGAGCTTGAAAACTTTCCGGTCTTTTACTCTCAGGTCTTTGTCTAAAACAGAAATACTATCTTCCAGTTCATTTATTCTGTCACTCTTTTTCCTAATCTCCATTTTTACATGTTTCAAGTTAATTTCCATACTCTCCAATTCATCATTTTTTCGTTTGTTTTCAAGTGAAATCAGTTTGAAGTCACTTTCTATTCGAGCGAGATCACCAACTAGTTTACCTTTTTCTAACTTTAGTTCATTTAGATTTGTTTTTGTTCTGTCAAGTTCTTCTTTGCTAAACTCTAACTGAGTGGCCAATACTTTTGACTGGACTGCAGACCCACTCGAAAATAAAGTTGAACTTTTATTGCCAGACGACAAAGCAAGGTTTAGTTTCTGTTCCTTTAAGCGAAGTTCTCTGATCTCGCCGTAAGACTTAACCAGCGCGTCCAGCACACTCCAGTGGCTCTTCTTCGATCTTAAGAGTTCTCCATTCAGTCGAATAATAGCAGTTCTGTCACTACCTCTTCCAACGTTTTCCATTGGTAACAATTCAGAAACGCTATGGTTTAAGCTTTTTAGAATCTCTGCTGATGAATCAATCGAATGCGACTCGATTTCTCGCCGACCATTTTCTGTTAAACCTTGCGACAAAGCTCCAACATGGCTGATATCTGAAGACTCACTCGTTGTTTCAAAATCACTTTCCTCCGAAGTTATAGTTCCCTGTTCTTTTTCACTCGATGCGTCCTTTCCTTCTATTTGTGACATATTTGTTGCGACAGGACACATGTTACTCTGCCAGCTTGTAATAAATATCAATCCTTTTGTGTATAATCGTCTCAATATATACTTTCCCACGACAATCAACTCTCTATGACGTTGCAAATCGAATCGCACGAGCGCACGTCAATTTAGAAAACCAGCCCGAAAGATATTTGTGCATTATCTTCACATCATGTTCAACTTTAAGTGTGATAAAATCGATACTTGATATGTGGCCAGTCACAAATTTATTCAGAAATCACATAGACTTTATTGACAAAAGACAAGTCGCGCATGCATGCCATAATGGAAATTCGAAAACCTTGGCAACGTTTGACATGCGCGCGAGTAGAAGTAGGTTTTTGGCCGAGGCTCGTTGTTCTTAAGTTTTTGCACAATTTTAGCCTCAATTGTTCTTAAATTGTTCTTGTTTCCATCATGTTAAATATCATTGCACCTTATATTGTATAATCTATATTTACTGCATCCTCGGAAACCCAGGTTGTCCGGAGGAGAAGACGAAATGACACGAACAGAAGAAATTTTGCTCTCCCGAGGCCCTGGGTGTCTGAGGATGGATTTAATGAAATTTGAGGAGTTCTATCGCTGAACACTGTTACAAAGTTAATTTCATTTCTACAGCATAGGTTTATTATTGCAGGTCTTTTTTTGGTACTGATTTGATAACAGAAAGAAAGGCATGCAAAGAACAGGCCAGAAGCCCGGAATAAAAACATTTTAACTGTTCTATCTTCCCTCCTGATCATTTTATCTGCATTTCCTTACTACGTCCTGCCTTGTCCTCATTTTGGTATTGATATTGGGTCTGCCCCGGGGCAGAATGGAAGGTGAGAAACAGGCCTAAGAACGGGGGATATAAGGGAACTTTCAGATGTCCTTAGTTACAAAGTCAGGCTTTGTCTTCTTTTGGGGTCTGATTTAGGAGCAGAAACAAAGGACAAAACAGGCATGAAGTTTCAACTGTCCTTACAATGCATGTTCTATCTTCTCCCGTTTTTAAAACTGATTTCGAAGCAAAAATTAAGAAAAACAGTCCTGAAAACCGCGGATAAATAACTTTCCACTGTTCTTTATTTGTCCTGTCTTGTCGTTAATTTGGTACTGATTTAGGGGCAGAAAGTAAGAATAAACGACCTAAAACGGGGTATAAAAACTCTTTCAGATGTCTTCACTAAGTCAGGTCTTCTCCTTTTTGATACCGATTTAGGTTCAGAAATGAAGGCAAAGAACAGACCAAAAGCCGGGGATAAACGTCTTTCAAATTTTCTATCTTCCCTCATGCATGATCATATGTTTCAACTGCGTACTGCATGCCATTACTACGTCATTCCTTGACCTGAATTTGTTATTGAATTTGGGGCGGGAAGAAATTGTCATTCTGGACTGAACTGATCTATGCATGGGCACAAAAAACGAAAAGAAGAGTAGTGAAATCCGCGGATAAAATAATTAATTTCCAATAACTCCACTGACCATGTGCTGTCTTGTCATCGATTTGGTTTTGATTTGAAACCGGCAGAAAGAATAATGACACAGGCCGGAAAACGCAGATAAAAAGCCGGCCTCGACTGTTCTTACTTTGTCCTGTCTTGTCCTCATGCATTTATGTACTGATTTAAAGGCAGAAAGTAAGAGAAAAAACAGGCCTGAAACACAAGTATAAAACAGTGATCTTCCAGCTGTTCTTATTCACTGTTTCTCATTTTCGTACTGATTAATGTTAAGAGCAGAAAGAAATATTAAAAGGGGACTAAGACAGCCTGGAATATGCGGATGAAAACGCTTTTAAAACTATCCCTACTACGTTCTGTCTTGTCCTCATTTTAATATTGATTTAGGTATTGCCCCGGGCAGAATGGAAGGTAAAACAAGCCTAAAAACGGAGGATAAAAGAACGTTTTCAGATGTCCTTAGTCAGGTCTTCTCTTCTTTTTGGGTCTGATTTAGGAGCAGAAAACAAAGCAAAGAACAGAGCTGAAGTTTCAACTGTCCTTGTCCTGTCTTTTCTCTTCTTTGAAATTGACTTAGAGAAGCAAAAAGTAAGGAAGAATGGCCTGAAATCCGCGGATAAAAAAAAGTTTCAACTATCCTTACCATGTTCTGTCTTATGCTCGTTTTGATACTGATTTAAAGGTAGAAAGTAAAAAAAAAACAGACTGGTAAAAGCGCGGTTAAAGAGGTTAACCGTTCTTACTTTGTCCTATCTTGTCCTCATTTTTGTTCTGATTTAGAGGCAGAAAGGAAAGAAAATATTAAGCCGGAAAACTCGAGATATAAAAAAGCTTCAACTGTCTTTTTATTTACAATGTTCCGTTTTGTCCTCGTTTTAGTCTTGATTTAAAGGCATGCCTGCCTGAAATTCACAATGTCTTGTTTTGCCTTCATTTTGGTACTCAATTTATAAATTAGTGGTATAAAAGAAGGGGAAAAATCAGATATTTTCCACTTGTCTTTACTACGTCCTGTATGTCTTGTCTTCATTTTGGTGCTGGTTTAAAACTAAAAGAAAAAAAAATGAAGGAAAAAAATATAGGGCTGAAAACCGGAGACAAAGGAGATCTGCAAGTTTTCTTTACCACGTCCTGTCTTGTCCTCTTTTGATACTGCATGATTATTGACTAAAAAAGAAAGAAAAAAACAGGTCTGAATACCAGGGGAAAAGTTTTCAACAGTTCGTACAATGCCCTAGCTGTCCTGTCCTGAAATTGGTATTAATTTGGGGGCACAACGAAAGCGGCAAATCTGAACAGGTTGGAAAACCTGAGAGAAAAAAATCTCAACTACATGTCCGTGTTACCTCCTTTCGGTACTTATCTAAGGGCAGGAAAATAAACAGGCCTAAAATCCGGAGATAAAGAAGGTCTTCAATCCGTCCTCACCACGTTCATTATACAAATCTTGCCCTCATTTTGGTGCTGATATAAGGTAGGAAGGAAAGAAAAAAGCAACCCTGAAAACGATGGATAAAGATGTCTCCCAGCTTTCCTTACTTTTTATTTCGTTTTGTTTTTAGGGGCAGAAATGAAGACAGAACAGGCCGTAATTGTATAAAACGTTTTAACTGCATGTCCCATTTTGTCTTCATTTTGGTATTGGTTTAAGGGCAGATAAAACGGTTAAACGAAAAAGCAGGCAACAGCATGCATGTCCTGTCTTGTCCTGTCTTGTCCTCTTTTTGGTGTTGAGTTTAAAGGCACAAATAAAAAAAACAGACCTGAAATCAGGGGATAAAAGAGAACATCCAGCTGTCCTTACTACGTCTGAACACATCAGAAGAAAAAGAAAAAAATCAGTCCTGAAAACCGCGGAATCAGTACCAATTAAAATGAGGACAATTTAGAAGCAGAGACCTGAAATCCGCCTTTGTCCTGTATTGTCCTAACTTTTTCTGACTTTAGGGCACAAAGTAAGAATAAAAAACAGGCCCGAAACAGATTGATATAAGAGATCTTACAGCTGTCATTATAACAGTCCTTACAAACCCCTTGCCTCATTCTTGTTTTCGTACTGAAATAACGCTAGAAAGAAAGGCAAACAGCGGCCCGGAAACTAAGAACTAAAACCAGGAACTGCCAACAATTACTATATCTTTATTGCCTTTTCCTTGTTTTCGTTGAGTTATAGTTCAGAAAGGAAAAAAACTTGGGAAGTCCAGGAATAACATAAATGTTCGAACTAGCCTTTCTCTGTCCTGACTTGTATTCATTTTAGTACTCAAATGAGGACAGAGAGGAAGGGAAAAAACGGTCGCAAAAACCGGGGATAAGAGGGAGATGTTCGGACTGACTTTACTCTGTACTGTTTGTCAGTCCTCATTTTCGTATTCAAATAAGGACAAAAAAGAAAGAAATGCCTTGAAATCTGGGGACAAAAGTGATATTAGAACTTTTCTTATTTAGTCCTGTCTTTTCCTCATGTTAAGTAATTTTCTTATACCGTAAAATCCCACGTTAAAGCACACCGGTTTTAAGACTTGCTCCCGGATTTATGCCCATCCGTTTGCCAACGAAGATATTATTTCGGCCGATATAAGCCCACCCGAATATAAGCCCTTCCCCCCATTTATATATAAACACATCTACTGTATAAGTTCGTTCCTTCTGCGTTTCCTTTTAAACATCAAAAGTTTTTAATCGTTTTAAGTGTTTTTGAAATAAATTCTCCGTTTATTGTCATGCACAATAAATGTATTATAAATGTAACTCTAAATATAATGGTATGTTAGTTTTAATTCGTTTCTCAGATACGTTTTATCTCGTCGTTCCGAAACATTTCTTTTTTATAATCCGCTTATAAGCCCTCCCGGATATAAGCCCCCCTCCCTCCCCCGTTTATAAGCCCGCCCAAAACCCTTTGTGAAGTTATCTGTTCCTTTTTCATTTTAGTACTGAAGTACAAACGGAAATAAAGAAAAAAGTGTCGCAAAAACGTAAGGGTATTTTAATCCTGTCTTTTCTTCATTTTGACGGAAATACCTCCCTCCCTCTTTCACTGATAAACTTGAAAACATTCTATAAAAGACACACGTCCGTTCGGAGCACAGTTGTTGTTTTTTTCGCCGACCAACTTTCGTTCCTTTCCAGAACTGTGGGCTCCGGCCCTTCCTTTCGGAACTTTCTGGACCCGCTCCTGGATGGTTTGTGCAAATAGAATCGTTGAATGAGAAATCAAGGAAGGAAAACTTGTAGTTGCTCTTGGTGTGGTTAAAGGGCAGTTAAAATTATTCTTTGATGAAAGGCTTGTTAATAGAGTGAAGACAGGAGACAATAGTACTAGTGATGCAAATACTTTAATTTCAGATTGGGATGAGGTCGGTTTGAAGGGTATAACTGACTAAAAAAGGAAACGGTGTAACGAACGTGTGTATCTGAACGAAAGTTGGGGAGGATGCGGTTACATGATTGCGATGAAGTTGTCAAATACATATATCTTAGTCACTTCGTTTTTCCCCTTTCATAGCTGCGACTTCGTGATCCTGTGGACTATGGCGTCACCAACCTGTTCTTTAAAAAAACAAACAAATCAATTCCTAATTAGTTTGTTAAATAGTTATTAGCTTTTGACATTATTCCTTGTCCGACATATTTTAAAACATAGCTGAATAAAAGAGATGATGGGGGAAGGGCGGGGGAGGTGTGAGGTGGTCAGTAAAATTAAACTTTGCTTTAGCTAAAACGTTGTTTAGTTAAACGGCCACTGGTTCAAATATTGCTTTCGACATATTTTGGAGATATGTATATTGCTGTTACCCGAAAACTGACTTTTAGCAAGTTGTTCAACCTCCTATTTAAGTCCTAAACCAATCACAGAAATTTTGCAGGTTTTGTAAGTCTATTGGAATCAAGAGTTCAAGATGGTGTAATATATACTTTATTATAGTTTAAATCCAAACTAATAAATTACACGAACATCAATAAAACCCGAAAAAGTCCGAAATGAGATTTTAAAGATCTTGAGTTCGAACTATAAAATCCAGTCACAAATGATCTCATGCTCAGACTGTATGAGTGTCGAAATCCAAATTTTTCAACCATATAGATGATAGTATATGCAAAGACTGGCAAGCTTCGTTAAATAAGGTAGAAGTAGTGGTCGCAATATTAAGGTCCGCCAAGTAATTGGTAAGTGGGTCAAAACTAAGAAGTGCAGTTAGCCGAGAGGCCGTTTACAAATCAAGCAATTTTCTAGAAGTGAGCCAACAACAACAACAACAAATAACTTTATTTTTACCACACACGGAAATTACAAAAGGAAGAGAAGAAAAATTGTTCAT
>JAOBYE010407754.1:0-29236 GCA_025403585.1 Parazoanthus swiftii
ATCCAAGTTCGATAAAGTCGCCAGTCCGATGCACTAACCACTGCGCCACCATGCGAGTTAACGCATGCGCAGAACAACCGCGACACAAAGAATAATAAAAATAAAAAAAAAGTAAAAAAATTAAAAAAGTAAGAACGGAGCCGAAACCTCAACTCGGTGCCTCCGGCCCGAGTAAAAAGGAATGCAAAATCCGAAACCAGGTTTTTCAAAAATTTTGTACAATCTATTTGGTCAGCGGTATGGTGAGTGCGGAAAAATCAAAACCAAAATGGCCGCAAGACAAGAACTGCGATGTGTTGCTCTTGCTTCTTTTCTTCTACTCGAGGAAATTTTGGATGATAAAGAAATGGGTTTCAAAGAAGAAGCAGATATAAACACTTTTTTGTTACTGCATGCAAGCTTCGAATTATTGCCGGAACACTGGCGTACGAAAATTTTAAACACGGGAAAAATGTCTATATTTGATACACTACTAAAGTTTTTCTCAGAAAGATGAGGTATTTGTTATCTCAAAATGCTGTCTAACTCAAAAGGTTTTGCATATATTTAGCCTAATAAGGAAAAAAAATCTTTGCCGTACAGCCACCCCATATCGGCGATCAACAATTAACATCAGATGAAAGTTCCTGAATCAATTTGCACTGTTTCAAATACCAGCAGACGTTTGGCTGCTGTGTTTTCTGACAGCAAACAACGTATACTATGCTAGAGAATAGTTTCGCTGGGTAATACGAAGAATTAAAGCTATGAAATGCCGAAATTCATTTAGCCTACCTGGGTCATTGGGGACTTCCATGATAGATCGCTGTGAAAATGTATGCAGAAGCTAAATGTGACAAGACAAAATTCCAATTTTCGATTGTTAAATGGAACGCAAAAACGCAAAAAATCTCAATCCCTGAGATGCTGCTTAAATCCAAAACAATCCAAGATCGAATATGGATTGTTTGGATTACAATCCAAAATTGGATTTATGGTGAAAGTTGCAAATGGAACACAAAATCCAGATTTGAATTAAAGAAGACATCTAAGGAGTCACATGCCAATTATATCTGGGAATTTTTGTAAGCTTTACTAACCTGCCTTTTTTCTAACAATTTTATTATAGAACAGATCTATCGCAATGCAACCCCTGGGGCGATCGCGCGAGCAAAGGGTTGGTGGTGATACTTTCATCAAATCTAGTGAAATGTTCCCACCACATGAAGAAGAATTAATCAAACAAAAAAGAAATTATCACTATAGAATTAACTTATGTTTATGTAAGGAGTGACGGTATGTCTTTTCCTGCAAATGACACAGTGAACGAAAACAGAATACATGATCCAAGGCCACTCAACAGACCAAGGGTTCTTAATTCCTCGTGGTCTTCCAAATCAATTCTAATATTATTGAATGATACAGTAAACGGGATAAAAGAGTACATGATCTAAGTCCAGTCAACAATCCGATGCTTCTTAATTTTTCGTGGTCTTCCAAACAATAAACGGGAGAGCACTTCCCAAACATTTACACTTTGCTACCATTATATGAGTAATACAATACATGTGTGATGAATATATGAAACTCATATATTTGTACTGCGGATATACATTTTTAAGCAAATGAAGGATCATCGCAGTAAACTGGTTAGAGCGCTGCACCGGTAGCGCAGAGGTCATGGGTTCGATTCCCGTTCAGGCCTGAATTTTTTTCAGGCCTTATTCTCAACTGCTTAAGTTGAGTACTTTACTGTGATGATCCTTCATTTGCTTAAAAAAGTAATACAATAAACGAAAGAACAGAATACACCCAGGATGACCCACAGATTCAATCAAAAATCCATGTCTTCCGAATTCCTTGTGATCTTCCCATGTTCTTTTTAAGCGCTCTTTGCGTATTAACCTGGTTCCCGTGATTTAGACGTTATTAAATACCCCCTCCCCTCCCCTGCGAAACCCATCAGTATGTCAAACTCCCTACACATTGGACAAGTGTCAAATCTCTTGTCAATTCTCTACACCCCTCATGGTTTACTTTGAAGGGTACATTAAGATAGGCAACCTTTAACTTCAGAACAAATGACACTAATGATTTTTTTTACAACAGCATTAACAATAGCTAACACATTCTGGCAATACGTCCTTGTATCTTTGTCTACGGATGGTAAGGTGTTTTCCAAAGATTGTTCCCTATAGCTGTTTGCTTTGAGAAATTTGTCCTTCGTTTCTCCGGATCTTTGTCCGGTGCCTCGCTCGGTCGGGACTGGTTTCGAGTTCCTGTTACACGCACGCGTGCGCGGATTTTTGGGTAAATTGGAGTTCAAGAAGGATTTGTCTTTTATTTGTCGGCCATTTTGATTCCTTTTTGGTTTTGGCTTTTTTCACGGTAAGTCGCGTAACATTATCTAAATTCTTCCCTGTTTACACTAGACTTTCAAGTGCACTCCAAGTACACTTACCTCAAAGCACACTTGAGGTCGAATTAAGACGGACTTGAGAAAAACCCCGTTCACACTCTGAAAAGAACATGCCACTTTGTCTGCACTTTGCGGTTAACCTGTCAATCAACCTTCACGCGAATTTGGCTGTGTTCTGATTGGTTAAGAGTTGTCCAAGTGCGCGCTCAAGTGTGGTTTCAACTGCACTTGAAGGGCACTTCGGCTTCTTTGAAGTCCACCTGATTCCAAAGCAACAAAGGAGAACTCAAGTGCACTTGAGAGTAGCAATTTTTACCGTTCACACACCAAGTATGTATCAAGTGCACGTCAAGTGCACTTACGGCCTCCAGTGTGAACCGGACTAAATTCTTTTTGACTGAAACAACACAGAGAAGTCAGCCTTTAAACTTTGCTAAAGTTTTAGACGTTTTAAGCAAATGTACCGGATGGAATGACCTGTTTTCCGTAATATACTGATGAAAACAACTTACTTGTTATTTTTGTGACCTTTATAGTTAGTAAAATTGTAGCACACCATTAGCATTACTAACCTCTAGTATATGTTGTATGTTAAGCCAACAGCGTCTCTCGTTCTGAGAGTATAAAGGTCGACCCCATTAAGACAGGTGCATGTTCCTGCATGACAGATACGTTTCAGTCTAATCTTCTTTCCGATTTAGCCCTTTGCTATCTGATATCGTCGCTTTTATCCTGAATACCAGAGATAACTAATGTCGCGATTTTAAACCTAGGGTATCTGCCAAAGGTAGACAAACGAACGTATCCGTTATTTCTCTCCCTTGGAGTTCTTTAGCACGAGCTTTTTTGTAAAGACAAATCAAATATTTGGCTATGGCTCGTTGTTCCCAATCGTTTGAGCATTTCAGCCTCAATTTGTTTTGTAATTGTTGTTATTTACCTAATTATTACGAATGCTGTAATTTGGAATATAAAAACTGAAAGGAACACGACCTTGTTCCCCGGGAACAAGGCAGGGTTTGAGCCCTGACAACGAAATTCAAATGAAGACAGCTGATAAGGCCTGTGGCAGATTGACAATAATTTCGGGCGCCGAAGTGTTGAACTATCGGCAAGGTTCACGGTAAAAGCGCCGTGTCTCAGGTTTCATCTTTAAACACTGTTATTTCGCAGAGTCTCGTTATGGTTCCGAGGTTTTCCTGCCTCTTACAGAGTTTTCTTAAAACTTGCTTAAAATTTGAGCAATCTAAGCCTTTTGCTACTATAAAACTGTTCATATAAAAAATGTGTGCGGTGGATCTAACTGCGAGCCGTTCCTCGGACTGTACGCGTGCAGTGCAATCGAATAACTTTACGCCATGCCTTAAAAAATATAGCCAATCAGAGGGCAGGATTGTCGTTGCATATTCTGCGGTACGCAACGGGCAGTGTTTAGTCGACCTTCCCGTCATTACTTGCGCGCAACGGATAGGCTGATGTCCTTTATTTCTGAAGTCTTCTCAAAATCAGCTCCGATGCTTTTCAACTCTTGCAAACGTTTCAGAACAGTTCCGATCACGTCGGAAGAATTTCCGAAAATTTTTGAAATTTATAAATCTCCTCAAAAACTGTTTTGAACTGCTTCCGAAATTTTCCTTAGACTAGACTTCGAGCTCTTCCGAAGCTTTTCCTGAACTTTCCAAAGATTTAGGCATGGCATAAATTAGTTATGCAATGTTTCCTCGTGGGATACCGTGGAAAATGCCTCTTGTCACTTGCTCTTTCTTCGTATACACGCTCGCCTAAAGGCTCGTGTGTATACGGAAAATACAAGTGGCATATTCCACGGTATCTCACTCGAAAGCAATGCATAACTAGCATGTATAATATAATGCGCTCTAGTGGCCATAAAAAAAGCTCAACTTCAAGTCGAGGTCAGTTCCCAAGTTCTCATACATTTGCTGTATTTCTGGCTTACTAGCCTCGACTCAAAGTTTTTGTTGATGGCCAGTAGGGCGTATTTAAGCATTCGGTTTATAGAAGTCCCAGTTTAAACAATAACTGCTGTTTGACGTTGCTCTACTAGGTAATGGTACACTCGAACATCCCCTTACCGTTAATTCAGTAGGTCGCGACAAACAAGGACAAAATGCTTTCTCATTTGCTTGATATAAGCCTTCATAATAATAAGGAAAGTGAAGGGTAAAAGTGATACATTTATACTGCGTCTCTTTCCATATGAATATGCTCAAAGGCGCATTACAATAATCAGTTTACCCCCAGCGGACCGAAAGCATATATAGGCGCCTCAGGCAGCTGCTTTAATGCGGTCCATGCATGCTGGTACTCATTTTACCGACCTCGGATGGATGGAAAGCTGAGTGAATTTCAGCGGGAAAAAGGTCAATCAATTGTCCAACCCTCAACCAGGCCGGGGATTAAACCCGGGACCTTAAAGTTGAGAGGCAGAGATTTTATTAATTTGCCTTTTATTTAAGTGTCTTTGAGCTAGAACGTTTTTGGAAGACTAGTGTCACCAAATAATTGTACTATCTTACATTTTTAAAAAACGAGTTCTATGAGAAAACATATCAATAGGAGGCACTGCATTTTAACAAATCGTGGAGCAAGACAGTACGTTGTGAAAATCTTTGAATATGAATTCTGTGACTCGATCCGTTTGTGGTATTTTTGGAGAAAAAATTCCTGGAGGTGGCAAAAATTTCGTGCCGACTAAAAATTCCCGTCCCCTTCCCCCATCCTCACTATCTACAGCCCCATACCTTTCTAATAGTCAACCCTCAACTGAAAGAACATCAGTTTCTAGCAGTCTATTGACTAAGGGGGATAAAGGAGAGATTATTCCCAAATCAGTATTCCCTCATAAACTTTATTTCCCCGTTTTCCAAAAACGACAACGATCATTTTTTTAAATTGATGGAAAATATGCAGTCCAATTTCCCAAAATTAAAGAGAAAAAAATAGTCATGCAAGTGTCTATAATTGTCATTTCAAAACTCGTCTTGAAAGCCATAGAGCACAAGACTCGAGAAAAATATACTATGTAAACGTGCGCCTGACTTGACAAACGTCATTAGCAAAGACTAAATGGACAGTATCAAAATGCTAAACCATTCACAGCTAACCCATATTTGACTGCGAACGTTATCGAACACGTCGATCAATCAAGGATTACTTTTATTGCGCTAATGAACTGTCACGAAGCGACCTGTCTGAGAAACGATAACCTGCATAAGTAAGTTGACTCAGTTGTGTAAACGGCAGTCGTCGCTGTAAACTAAGGACCCATGAGGAAGAACCAAGCCGAGCAAAGTTGGCATGGAAGCTAAAACGGCTGTGGAAACTTCGAAACTTCTCCACGTTAATTTAGTACTGGTTGGGAAACTAGGGGTCGGAAAATCTGGTACCAATCTATCTGTTCATAATAGTTAATACGAGTTTGTGTTGTGAAACCTCAATGTTTTGTTGTCTTTGTTTACTGTGATCACGTATTTATCGCGCACTGTAGTGTTTTGAGACCGTCTTTTGAAGCTCTTTTGAAGCCGCGCCACTCAACTCAAGAGACTTCCCGTTTTAACACAGTTCTTGTTTTGTTTATTTTCAGCCATGGTGGTTCGTTTTCTGACCAAGAAGTACATAGGGGAATATGACCCCAATATTGGTAGGCAAATCCTGTTCCTTTGCTTTACAGAGTTAGAGGGCAAATAGGCTCACAAAGGGTGTCGAGTTAATGTAACTTGCAGTGTCTGTGTTTACTTTTCGGTGGACCGCTTTCTTTTTAAGAAACTTTTCCTGTTCTCAGCGGTGTTCTTCAGGTTTTAAAAATGTTAGTTTAACAGGTTTCAGTAGACCATACATAAACTCAGTCTTCCGCTGAATGGTAGTTATGAATGATAAGGCAACATATAAACTCCATTTCACTCAACTAGATACAAAAGTGACACTTTACTTTAGATATTACACTCTAATCATCCTCCACGTATTTTTAGCACCTTAGAAAGGTAAAATAGCGTTATCGTTGCCATTTATCAAGAACTGAATTCTTATGTTGTTTTAAATCTAAGTTCGAAACCTCATAAACATTCACTCCATAGAATTTGAAAGTAATTGTTGACGAAACGGGGCCTTTAGACTAATTGCCCCAAGGCCTCACGCAGTGACAGAAAAATGTTTCACTAGTTGAAACAATCTGAACGTTACAAGTCAATTTTGGTGCGCTTTCGTTTTATTTGCTACATTAATATTTTGATTCCGAGGAATTTGGCCGAGACTCGGATGAGATTAGAGTTGTAAATCTTATCTAATTAACATCCAGGCCATGGCAGTTTTTAATCCGTATGCTAAGAGCTGCTAAATATTCCTAGCAAATCAGCTTGATAATGTGATACTATTTTAATAGACCCAGTTATGGACGCCATCGAGTCGTATGGCTAAGATAAGTCAGTAGCTGTCAATTGATGTATACTCTGATTAAAAACGGTTATATGTTATCTTCGATTACTCACTTTAAGTTTAATGGAACTGGAAAAAAATATTCTCTCTCACACAGATCTCGCTTTGTTTATGTTTCAATGGTTTCATTAAGTCAATAAAGAAACAGACCAAAATAACTCCTTGTAATCCAACATTAATAAAAAAAAAGTCGTTTTAGAATAATCATTTTAAAATCTTGCTAGCTTGCGCTTGCGTTGCGATGGCCGAAAGTTTTTGATTGCGCGAAACATTGTAGCGCACGGAAAAGATGTCGGACCCCCGATACAGACGTTTTAGTACTGATCATGAGGTATCGATAAAATACGACAATTTATTTTTCTTATTTCTTTACAGAAAACACATTCCAAACTTACATAATTTGCAATGAAAAAATAAGTATGTCAGGTTTCTTTTTTGATATACAATTATAGTGTCGTGCCGTTTTTATTTTTGAAACTGAAATGCTGACTGTTAAAATGCATTGAGTTCTTTGATCTGCAATCATCCCAAGCAATTAATGTCAGCTATTCCCTCTCATTAGTACACTACGTAGCACAAGAGAGTCACTTTTACGTAGACTTATCTATTTGAGGACACAGTAAGTAAAG
The DNA here is from genome assembly GCA_025403585.1 of Parazoanthus swiftii. Lineage (NCBI taxonomy): Eukaryota > Metazoa > Cnidaria > Anthozoa > Zoantharia > Parazoanthidae > Parazoanthus > Parazoanthus swiftii. The sequence goes on from JAOBYE010407754.1 coordinate 7,480, forward strand.
TAGAGCAGTCACTTTACACTACAGACAAATTACTCGTATACACAGCTCAACAACTGAACAAGAGGAAATTATTAGCCTAAGCCGACTTATCCTGATTTTTAACCTTCTTCTTAACTGAAACAATTTTTCGGCAAACATGCCAAGGATATTTATGTCTAACCTGTCTTTAAAAGATAATATCTACTTCGGTATTGAAGAACGGTTAACCTGCGAATCCTTGTCATACAACTATTTTAAAAATCCCCTTGTTGTTGATTCGATTAGCCCGAAACCTATGTAATTTGTTACTGCGCATTTCTCGTTCACTTGTGCGCACTGAATTCAGAAACATAAGATGACAGTTCCGTAAATGATCTATTTAACGCCCACTCTCTTATCTAATAGACGCCCAGGTCAAATTAGGATTTTCAGTTAGATGCCCCTCTCTATTAAACGCCCCGTATCTAACAAACACCGCCCCCTATTAGTCATTTGATTTTGTGTAACATGTTTTGTTCACATTATACGAGGATCGCTATGAAAGAACTTTGACTTCACTACTTGCAGACTGTTGCAACAGTTACTTGACATTGTTTTGTTAAACTGCACTAATCGCAATATTTTTTTTGTGTAAAACATCGATACTAAGAAGTGTAAAATATCGATTGTAAAAATAAACGCCTCTCCCCAATAGACGCCTCTTATCTGTTAAACGCCCCCGAAAAACCCTTCTAATGAAATAAACGCCCAGGGCGTTAAATAGATCATTAACGGTATGTGGCGAGGCATTCCTTAGTTGCTCCTGCAGATGAAAGACGTGAAGTTAGAATCAAAGAGTTTGTCTCTCTTACAGATATGCTTTCCGTGTGAAGGCATATCAAAACGGGGGGACATTGATCAATGCGTGCAGGCTATCGCTGGTTTTCAATACTCTGTCGATCTCTTCACAGTTAATAGAGCAAAATGGTTATGAAATGAAAAGAAGCTCCTTTGATAAATCGTTTCCCCTTCTACAACTCTATAAGCCCACGAAGAAGCACAGTTGACAAATTCCGTCCGGATATTATCTAGTCTCGGACGTTCTTGTGTAGTTTAGTAAAATAAATGGAAGGGAAAGTGTTATTATAATGATTAAAACAGATATGATCGGCAGTTCATGTCGACGACAACTAAACGGAGTAAGTGAAGACTCTACTAAACTGTCTACGTATATCTACATCTAAAGTATAATCGAGAGAGATTGAAGACACAGATCAATTAGTCCAAACAGTTTTGAAGTTGAGACAATCCAGACTTTTATCTTTAAAGAAACGAAACGTGTACTGTTTAGTTCGGTATCATTTTCCCTGGTGCTTCTTGGAAGCCTATAGAGTCTTTGCGCGATATTTTTCTCTGTATTTTTTTGTTTCTTTAAAATATGCATTTTTAAAAGAAACGCATATACTTTTTAAAATATGTATTTTTAAAAGAAACGCATATACTTTATAAAAACTGTTTTATTCTCCAGAAACTTAAAGTAGATTCTTGATTTAATTAGAGAATATTTTATATTCGTTGTTTCAGTAGGTACGTATAAAATTAACCAATTCAGCCCTTCCTTAGATTGCCCAATAATTCCTATGTAATTTCAATGCAATGGACACAAAAATTATCGAAAATATTATCGAAAAAAGAACAAGCTTTTCCTGCGCAACTTTAAAACAAATAGTTTGAGCTTATCTGCAAACCAAAACAATGCTCATATGTTCAGCGGGTATTTTTCAAAGAAAACCCCTATGATTGTCTTTGGGATTTAAATGCGCTTTCAGCACAAGCTTTTCTTAGTGACTTAGCTGTGTTATTCTTTGCTCGCAGGATCCATTTATTCGTACAAGATGAACCTCGAGAACCAAGAGGCACAAATTGATATTCTCGATACCGGAAGCAAGGTAAGAATGATGGTAATGATAATGTTGATGATGACGGCCGCGGTGGCGATAACGAAGATAATAATGACAGTTATAGGTATAGTGATGGTGATAGTGATGGTGATGGTGATGATGATGATGATGACGATGATCGTGGTGGTGGTGATGGTAATTGTGACGGTGATGATGATGATGACAGTGATGATGATGGTGATGATGATAATGATAATGACGGTAGTTGATGATGGTGATTCGGTTGTAGTTCACTTTTATGCGAGATTGTACAGTTAAACCACTATTATTATTGTATTTGATAATGATATGATATTCTCATTCTCATTCCAAAAACAAGTTAAAAATATATACGCAAGTCTACAGGCGAATATAAGAAAAACTGGAGGTGCCAAGAATTTGTGAACGAAATGCGGAATTCAAAAAGCGTATTAATAAGTCAGGATGGCTCTTTATTTCGTTTCGGTTTTGAATTTGAACTGATTTCAGTCTCGAGCTACGTCCCCAGGCATTTAAACGGTAAGCGCAGCAAAAACAATATGCGCCGGACTCTATCCTTCGTTTTTCGTCTATTAAATAAAACGCTTAGGGACGAGGAAGCTTGATGCCGAAATGTGTCACTTTCACTTTCCTGCCAAAACTTCTAGTCTTCATCGTTAAAAAAAACAGCGTCAAAACAGGCATCGTCAACATTTTTGCTGCACGTTTCAGAAAAGTGCTCACTTTGGAACCTATTCGATGTATGTTGCTCCTACATAGATTGCTTGTAGCAGTTGAGCAATAAAATCAGTTGCATCCTTTCTATGTGTAGTGTTTTAGTTAATCATTAATGCAAACCACATATATCCTATGATGCAGTCTGTTATGTTATCACGTGATCTATTCCGTGTATATTTAATTGTTATCATTGGTATATCTATCAGAATTGTAATAAAGCATTGAGTGAGTAATGAGTCTCAGTCTCCTCTATAGTAGAACAAGAACCCACAGTCCAAGAGAACTCGACACTATGTGATTAAATTAATAGTTAGTTCTATATATTTAAACCTTACATGCAGAGCTTTGTCGAAGAAGAGAACGAGACATTTGCGCTGTGGGGAGATACGTTTATGCTCATTTACGCCATCAATGACAGGGCCAGCTTTCAGGAGCTTGTCTTTACTGCTGAGTACTTGAAGAGAGTCAGGGGCGCCGACAGTCATCACCTCGTGTTAGTGGGCAATAAAAAAGACGTTGAAGAGGAGAGAAACGTTACAACTCACGAAGGAGAGGAACTGGCAAAGAACTTAAACTGCGCCTTCTATGAGGTTTCAACGGCCACCAGTTGTGACGAAATTGATCAACTGTTCAGTGGGACCATTAAAAATGCCGTGCGTGAGAAGTTCCTCCGAATGGCGCGGAGTTCCAGTCGCAAAGGACCCCATTTAAAGATGATAGAAAAACTTTTGTTTAACAGAAACCGTGCATTGTCGAGCTTGAAGGAAACTGTTGACGAATACTCTATTACTCGGGATGTTGATGAGGAACTGGACTTACGAGACAGAAGTAGCACGTGCACATTTTGAGGCTTACTGTAAGATAATGAGTTGTTAGATGCTCCAAAAGATAAGTTGTGTTGCACAGGACAACAATTTTTAAACAGTGTTGCGCTATAAAACCCTGGCCCAACGTAGAAGGAAGGTGACGCACGTCAGTGCATGAAAGTTCTAAACTTGTGTTTCATTTAGCCACCAACTCTCATGGGTTTGCACTGACTTGTTTGGACATTAAGCGAGCTGAAATTTGAACACAAGTCAGTGCAACGTCTTCGCCAGTGGCCAAACGAAGCGCAAATTGACGGAAAGTTGAAGGTCAAACTTGCACTGACTCTAGTTTGCCTACATCTACGTTTGACCAAGGCTTAAAACTGTAGTTCTATACTGAAATCGTTTACATCGCAAATTTTGTTTCGAAAACAAGTTGCATGTTTTTTATCAGTAGTCGAAGACTCACAATTGCAACCCGACTAATTTGCCAGAAGCATATTCAGTATTGGAGTAGGATGAATGCAGCAGCCTGACCCAAGACTTTAACTTCTTGTGCAACAAGATCCCACAAACGTTAAACTCTTTTTCCTATGACCACATTTAAGAAGAAAATGGTGAAGATCGTTTGCTACAAAGTATATTAGCGGCCATTTTTTTGAAGAAAGTGTAAGCTTCAACGTTCGGTTAACCTTTTCGTTTAATTGATCCATGCCCGAATAGTCATAAATCCCATTAGATGTTTAATAAATGAAATACTGCAATGGCCGAAATTATACTAGAGACGAATTATCCTATCAAAACGCGTAAAATGTCATTGTTTTAGAGACCCTTCCCTCAACTTTAAGAATTTCCTGGTGGAAGTTGTCCTAAGAGCTGACGCGATGGTTCTTGTTGCTGCCAGTTGTTCACAACACAGATCGGACCCTCATATTTTTCGGTCATATTTGGTACATATCAATACATCTTCAAAGTGCAAACACAGCAGTCGAACAAGCAAAAGAGCGACAACTTGGGTGTGTTGTAACTTCAAGTGAGATATCTTCGCGGCTAACGAACATTTACCGTTTCGTTCCGCTCCCAGTTCAGTTTCTGGTTTTATGCCGTCAGTCTTCGACGTCTCCACGAGATAAACGACCTTCAAGCGTGTACAGGCACTGTGTTTTTTCTTCTGAAAGAGGTCCTTAACACTTTATTCATTTTGCTTTTTGATCGTTTATCTTTTTCTTTCTCCTTTGGTACGGCTAAATTAGTCGAGCTTCCTTCAGGACTCGTGTTAATCGCCCTAAAGTAGTCGCGCAAAGCGTTTTTGAACATTGAACAGGTGTCGGTGTAGTTGTCCGAAATCGATATTTCATAGAAGGCACAGTTAATTCTGTCCGAAAGTCTTTTGCCTTCACTCTCCTCCACTTGTCGTAGGTGAACTAAGTCTTTCTTTGTGCCAACTAGCAGCATAGCAGTCGAGTCTAGATACCTGCTCTGTTTAATGTAACGGGCGATGCGCACGGCTTCATCGAAGGTTCTGCGATCGACTACAGCATAAAGAATGATAAACATATCCCACGACTCAGCAAGACTGTCTAGTTTTTTATCCGTGTTCTAAAAATGAAGAAGAAAATTAGTGTATAAGTTAGCTAAAAAGATAAACTATAAAATGATTAAAATTAACGTTTCCTAGCTATATACGTTTTTGTAATACTTATATATCAGTTTTTCTTATTTAGGACTGATTTGCTAAACATGGGCTGTTATCTCTTGTTGTCTTAAATAAAATGTTCAATAGGGACAAAACACAGACAGTACCAGGCTAAGTCTGATGCAAGGCACATTTCTCATACTGAAAAGAGTGCTATGCTTTCGATTGCGATGTACTGTGTTGTGCTGTGCTAGTTGAGTTGTGTTGCGTTGCGTTGTGTTGTGTTGCGCTGTGCTAGTTGAGTTGTGTTGCATTGCGTTGCGTTGTGTTGTGCTGTGCTGTGCTGTGTTGTGTCGTGTCGTGTTGAGTTGTGCTGTGTTGAGTTGTGTTGTGTCGTGTTGCGTTGTATAAGTCACTTTCTCAATCATGCGCAGAGCAAAGTAACGGTTTTGCTGGTGGTCACAACCCCTGTTTACATCATTCTGGGACATATTTAAGGTTTTATCGTTTACCTTCTTTCGAAAACAATCGACCTTGTTTCTTTCTAAAGACCATATGCCATGTTTCTAATACGTGTAGCCCGCCAACTGAAGCGCTACAGTTGCTCTGTGCATGATTGAGAAAGTTGTTTATTGCGTTGCACTGTGCTGCACTGTGCTCCTGTTTCTTGCTATGTGTTGTGTTGTATTGTGCTGTACTGTGTTGTGCTGCATTACGTCGTGCTCTGTGCTTTACTGTGCTGCTGTGTCGTGTTGGGGGCTGTGCTGAGTTGTGCTGTCTGTGTTGTGTTGTGCTGTGCTGTGTTATGCTGCATTGCGTCGTGCACTGTGCTTTACTGTGCTGCTGTGTCGTGTTGGAGGCTGTGCTGAGTTGTGCTGTCTGTGTTGTGTTGTGCTGTGTTGTGCCGTGTTGTGCTGTTAGTACTATCGTGTTACGCTACTGATATTTCACTGCTCTGCACTGATCGTCAGTTCTGCATTACCTTAATCGCTCACTGTGTTTACATCACACTGATTGACATCACCTCTGATAATCTACACACAAGCAGCTAGATATACCTTTCCAGCAGTGTCCATGACATCCAAAATGACTACTTCTTTATCCATCTCGAAGTCATATTTATAAGTTGATTCTATGGTTAAAACAATATAAAACCGTAAATCAAATTTTCTCTGACCAAATAAACCTTAAAGGATTTAACCGTTTGCAATCTTTCAATTACTTTCAATTATAATAAAAAAAATACCATCTCAACCCTCGTTGATCAGATCCATTTTTCAGCTTACTTGTCAATGCAAAAAGCAGCTGTTTTTCTAAACCTTAGTTTTCCAGTTATTCAGTAGAAAGCGAGCTTGATAGAAACTGGCTGATGGAGCAACTACAACTGAAAAGGCATCTAGGATTCTCGTTGCAACTAAAACTATTTAAGCTTGCAATTAATTGAGTTACAATTATGTCTATTAACTAACGAAAAAAAAATCAAAAAAATTGGTTTATCTTAGCTGTTCACACGTATCCGGATATTTTTGAAAAGGGATATTTTGTTTCTTCATTTTCAAAAATATTCCCGTCCACACATTGCGCACTTCAATCGTTTTCGGCTGTCCACACGAAAACGCTAAACGATTGGAATAGAATAGCATCTCCCGCAGCGCAAGCGTGTTGCGAGTGATTCATTCTAGTAAAATTTTCCCTCCACTCGTTTGGTACAATAAGTTGGTCAGCAAAATTAACCGACCATGCGCTCATTCGTACTGGCCTGACCCGGAATCTCCCGGTTTAGATGGCCTTCTGTTCAATTGTTTTACGACCCTTGTTCTCAACACTGACACGGAAAGCATCCTTCTTATGCTTAATCGCTTCCTCGCAGTCAGTTAGAAGATTTTTCAACGTTAAATGCAACTTATGCCAGCTTGTTATTAGGTTAAATTTGAAAGGTTTTCACGCGGGAAAACGCCGAAAAGAATAAACTTGACTCGATCTACGACATCGTATTTGAAAACCTCCATTTTCCGTTCTTTCTCACGGAAAAAGATTTAAAAAAAACTCAATCTGGAGAGCGTTTTCGAAAGCGTCCGTTGTTGGTGCTAGAAAACGCCGCTTGCGTTTTGACGGAAGGCTGGAACGGAGAAAAAAAAATCTCCGTCTTTGAAAACATCTGGATACATGTGGACAAAGAAAGAATTAAATGTTACTTAAATAAAACATAAAAGCATAATTCATATTAATTGCTCTTAGCTAGCTAGGATGGATTAAAGAAACAAATGATACTGAACATAGATCATGGTACTTTCTAGTTTTTGCACATTCCTAACAGGCAGAAAAATAGAAATCCACGCTCAGCATGCGACATTACGTACCAAGTGTGCTGTCGTACTCTCCAATGAATCGTCTGGTCAAAAGCCGAACTGTTAGAGCTATTTTAAAATGAAAAAATCAAACAGAATTGAGAACTGATACGAGGTTAACTAAGGGTCTGGATGGAGCTAGCTAATAGCTGATACTCGCCCAAAATTTTAACTGATAGCTAATATTTAGAAAATGTTTTGGTTGATAACTGATAAAGAGGTTTTTAACTGATAGTAGATATTTTAAATCTTTAACAAAAGGCATCTGCAACCTTGTTGTTTTAATTCAAAAGCTCAAAAAAAAATCAAACAAAATTGAAAAACGGTGTAATGTCAGTTGAGTAAAGGAAAGTTGAGGAAAGTAAATGAGTTGTTCTAAGCTTTGCAATTTATCCTTGAGTAATGTAATATGTGACATTATGGAATTGTATATGCAAAGTACTAGTCGGTTTTACACCATTTTACGTAAGTCTGCACTGTTTGGACCATTAGCTTACACGAATTCGTTTAAAATAACTGATAATCGCGAATTTCAACTGACAACTGATGATATTTAGGCAAAAAATTAGCTGATAACTGATATTTAGGTACCCCAACCAGACAGTCCCGAAGTTGGTATAGAGCCCCACCCAAAAGGCGCTGCCAATGAGCATTTCATAACGCAACAATCTCCAGACATGTTTCAACCAGGTAATGACATGTTTAACTGTTGAATAGTGTTGTCCAATTAAGAGATGGTCCATGCTTAAGGTGCGTCTATCGAGTTATGGATGCTCTTGGGAAGTTGGGAGAGCACGAGAGAAGCGTTAGAGTGGCACGAGGCGAAGCCGAGTGCTTCTCTAGCTTCTCGAGTGCTCTCCCAACTTCCCAAGTGCATCCATAACTCGATAGACGCAAAACTTAAGTATGGACCATTTCTTTTAGAACATTGCCTCTACAACTTTAAATAGTACTTATAAGAAAAAATACACATAAGCTGTAAACGTACAAAATTCTCCTAACCCGTCCTGAGCGTTTTTATTGGTTGAACGCGAGCGCGCGATTTAATAGACGCTTGGGTGTTCGTCTATCGAGTTAAAGATGCACGCTCGCGCCAAACAAAAAGCGCGCGAAAAATTACCAGCTACGTTTCAACACAAAATAGTAGTCTTATATGGAAGTTCTGCTACAAGTCAAGTATTAGCTAAACAGATCAAACCTGACTTTCCAACACCGTCCTGACCCAATATCGCGATCCTCACGTTTTTGAAACTGTTTTGACGGCTGCCACCATTACTGAGCTTTCTCTTGTTCCCCTTCAGCATGTCAAACCTCTAAGCTGGCTCAGTTAACAGGCATGGCTACAACGACGATAGACCAGTTATATACTGCATTTTATATGTTATAACTGGGGCATGCACAACAACTAGTTTACGTAACGCGCGCTCTGATTGGCTAGCGGTTTGCAAAAATTGGCGTTTACACCTATATCAAATAATAATAAACAAAAGGCTTAATTACAAAACGGTTGTTTGTGTCAGTTGTAATGTCCAATAAAACGATTGCGAGTGTCGACGGACTGTGAGATAATTACCCTCAAAGTTTTAAAGCTCAATAAACTGCACTATAATTAAGGAGGACGAGAGTCGAAACCGACTGTTTCTCTTGCTTCTAATTTATTAAACCTCTCGAGTGCTATTCAACCTCTCGAGTGTTGTTCAACTTGTCAAATGCTATTCAACTTCTCGAGTGCTGTTCAACTTCTCGAGTGCTATTCAACCTCTCGAGTGATGTTCAACCTCTCGAGTGCTATTCAACCTCTCGAGTGCTATTCAACCTCTTGAGTGCTGTTCAACCTTTCGAGTGCTATTCACCTCTCGAGTGTTGTTCAACTTCTCAAATGCTATTCAACTTCTCGAGTGCTATTCAGCCTCTCGAGTGGTGTTCAACCTCTCGAGTGCTATTCAACATCTCGAGTGTTGTTCAACTTCTCAAATGCTATTCAACTTCTCGAGTGCTATTCAGCCTCTCGAGTGGTGTTCAACCTCTCGAGTGCTATTCAACATCTCGAGTGTTGTTCAACTTCTCAAATGCTATTCAACTTCTCGAGTGCTATTCAACCTTTCGAGTGCTTTTTAACCTCTCGAGTGATGTTCAACCTCTCGAATGCTATTCAACCTCTCATGTGTTGCTTAACTTCTCAAGAGCTATTCAACCGTTTCTCGAGTGCTGTTCAACCTCTTGAGTGCTATTTAACATCTTGAGTGTTGTTCAACTTGACAAATGCTATTCAACTTAGCTTCTCGAGTGCTATTCAACCTCTCAAGTGTTCTTTAACTTCTCGAGTGCTATTCAACCTCTCGAGTGCTATCCAACCTCTCGGGTGCTATTTAACTTCTCCAGTGACAGTCATATCACAGTCTATAGACTCAGGCAACCGCTTTGTAAAGCTCTAAGAAACTAGGAAATGAAATGACACTCTTTATCAGTAAGATGGGTTTTGATCAACAATGGTTGACCTGATGTATGGCATATAGCTAACGCTCGAAACATCAGCTTTACACCAAACCTTACGGTGAAAAACGGTATACAGTATCAACCAAACACTTTTGATCAAATCCCATCATCAGCTTTCACATCAACGCAGAAAAAACATTTTTTTTTCCAAAACTAGTCTTCTACTATCTTTAGCCTTTGACATAAACCCTAACTTTGTCATCTATTTGATCTATTAGCCAATCAGAACTGAACCATATATACGCCTCTATTTATCATATATACTGCCGGCACATAGATTGTGATACAAATATAAACACTCAGCAAAAGAAAGTCACTCGATCTTTTTTTGCGTCAACATGTCCTTGAATTTTTACTGATGATTTTAGACCATTTTTCAGTACTTTTCATGACTTTTTTTTGTAGAGTTGGACTCCTTGTGTCGATGAGAAGCAAAAGAAATACACGGCTTCACCTTGGCTCGAGCTCCATACGAAAACACAGAAAAGACTATGTGTAATTCAAGGAAGGAAAGAACCTTTTTATAAATCTAGGTCTACTTTAGAAGAAACAACCCGCCTAAAACAACCCAGCATACTTTATCAATAGCAACAGACTACATCGGAGTGACAATAATAAAGCTAAATCTTGAGCTCGATATTCAACGAAAATCTTGCTTTTACTGATCGTTTTCTAGTTAGGATATAAATATATGTGTTGTAAATCATGTATATTGTCTCTTTCTGTAGATATGTTGTCCGTGAATGCATGCAGCAGCAATTATAAACGATGGCAAACTAACAGCTATGTGTACACACACAAAACAACTAAAAAATTGCGCTTGTTCAACTGAGTTAAGCTGCCAGCATAATTTTAATTATTTATTTTAAAAACTGCAAATTTTGTAGTTCTTCTGGTACCTGTAAATTGACGTTTTCGTATTTTACGTGCAATAAATATAGGTTTGAGTGCAGTTTAAATGGGAATACTGAATTGTGTATGGCTGGTCATTAGTTCAACTACCAGAGAAAAACAAAACGAAGGAAATTCACAAACTGTATGCCGATGCTAAAAACTGCACATGTACATGTGCAAGCCAACTTCCCACCAAAATTTTGTGTTCTTACCACTATATCGTTAATCCTACTTTTGCCTGCTTCTCTCGCTACAAGCTTTATGTTGGTAATAGGAATATACTCAGTAACGGCGGTATAATGACGGTAATATCTAGGAGTGTGAATGAAGATCATGGTAGCTCGCTCAAATTACTCCCCGGGCCTCTTGTTACCCGTGGCTTTGGATTTCAATAGATCAATGTGAGAAAAAGCCTTACAAATAAAAATCGACGCTTTTTATGTATTATTAGTTTTCGTGACCTTGGCAAATAAAACGCCAAGCGTTCATCGAGCTTTAATATCGCTCTATGAGGTCGAGTAAAGAAAAGGCAGAAATGCTCACTGAGAGAATGAAAATGAACCAGTAACAAACAGGTTAGTATATTTTCGGAGCGAAGTCCATTCTTTTGAACAGTCATGCCCTTCGGCGCTTTTGCTTTGCATATTACTTTACTAGACAGCTTTCCATTTCAGCAGTTTTCAAACCTTACAAGGTCAACTGCAAACGACGTGTATTATAAATGAGAGTTACGGCCCCGAATTCTTGAGATTACAAACAGCTGCTACTAAAAATCAACTCGCCTGTTGTTACTGTACAACTTTAAATTATCACTACTGGAAGACATCCATTTATGGCCTTGATAGTTTTTTTTTTCTTTATGTGGTTAGCTTGACCTTGAACGCCAATTTTTCAAACTAAAAATGCACAACGCAAAGCGGATTGGAACTAAAATTGCGTGTTAGTTGGTCCATCAACCAACACAAAACAATAACATGAATAAGTTGAGCTACATGTACACACAAATAGAATCTACTGAAACCAAAGAAAGGTCACTAAAAATAATATCATCAATCAGTCAAAGTGTTCTTGCCTTGAAATGTTACAAAAAACCATAGCACTTAGTGCTGAGTTAAGACCTTTGTTACGTTTAGACACCTCAGCTGTTTTTTGATAAATTTTTGGGGGAGAACTAGAAGACAAGCAATCTAATCTTTGTTACAGGAGTACTTTAAGTCCATAGAGCATAAATGTTTGCCTATGAAACACAAAACACCAGGCATACTGACCAAATGATAACTCGTTTCTAAAGCTTGATTATCTATTAAGCAACAATTACTATGGTTGCAAGATCGAAGCAGAATGCTTTACGGTTTTATTCACAGATAAAAGGTTGTTAGTAAATAGTGTATGTTTTAACCAAGGCCTCAGCTAACGAAGATCTAAAATCGTATCTATGATGTTTAGATTGGAAATGAAAATGAAAACATCAAGGCACTTACCAATCAACGGCGGTGGAAACTTAGTTTTCCGTTAAACTATTTTTGAGTCTAAAACTGGCAGAGGCTTGTGGTAAATCAATGATGTGCGACTACCTCAATAGTTAACGAAAGCTGCGTATATAAACTCACTTACCACAAAAAGGGAGCCTTATTTCAAGTAATGGTTCTTGTCTGAACATATTTTGAAACTAGCAGTGCACTATAGCTAATTATCGCTAATGTCCTTGTACAAGAAAGTAACCACGAGTGAAAGATGAAAGGCTTTGAAGTGTTAAAGTATTTAAGATCGCAAAAGATAACACATAGCTTTTGGTCGATTGATCTCCTGATAGTCTATCCCGCGTCATGGCTGAGGTTCATAGATAAAAATAGTAGAATTGCTAGAACTGGTAGTATGAATTTCCTATCGTTTCAAACTGAGTGAAATCAAATATACCCTACCTTGAACTAGTCAGCAGCACTGTCGTAAACGTTGCCATCTAGCTATAGTGAGAAACATCGTCTACACTATTTCCAAACGTACAAAAAGTGTAACCTTGGCGAAATTGCCCGCGGCGTAAGGCTCAATTTAGCAGCAAATCTGCTAAATGCCCAAAGAAGAATACAGCTGTTTCCAAAAGGTTGACTTTTTCAAAAAATGAAAACTGCCCAACTGGCAATGTTATGAAAACTACATTTCATGCTGGCGGAGACCGATTGCTCTGCAGTCGAGGCGTTTCAGTTTAAATGACCAGAACAATTTTTGATTCCGATGAACTGCAAACTTAGGCAACTTAAAGTTAGTTCCCATATCCCTTTGAGTCCTGAAAAAGAGAGACAGACAGAGAGACAGACAGACACATACACAAGACACAGAGAGAGAGACAGACAGACAGACAGACAGAGAGAGAGACAGAGAGAGAGACAGACAGAGACAGAGACAGAGACATACAGACAGAGAGAGAGAGAGAGAGAGAGAGAGAAAGAGAGAGAAAGAGCTTACTCAGCAGCGCAAGTTTCAGGTAAAAGTTACTAAGAAGTAGTAAAACCTAATGTAAGCTAAGCAACATTACTAGAATTGTATAAACAGATAACAATCGTAGTTGTATTACCTTTTCAAGTTGGTGCTTTTCAAAAGTCAACTTTTTTAAAACAACTGCATGTACCGCCGGCTATGTCAACTTGTTATCTATCATAAGATGACGACTCTAAAATATGCTGATATGGAATGTGTGAAACCGCGCACTGCCAGTATTATAATGCGTGTAGCCATGAACTGAAATGATGTTCTCAGAGATTTACACTTTGAGAATACTCCATCTTCTTCGATAAGCATTTGTTGTTACAAAACAGGAAAACAGATTTGTGATGACGACTTAAAGCAAAACCGAAAACAAAGAATCTTTTAATTGCTTCATTAACTGCAACGTTTTGTAAACTAAGTCCTATTAGAACAACCTCGATGTTCTTTGATAGTGCTTATTTTTTAAGTGTCTCTTCCCTCTTCTCTTCACGCTGGTTAAATGTTGGTCACAAAGCAAAAAATCTGACTTTATTTTTTCTGTTTATTTTTAGAACATAAATATTTAAACCATAATCGTTCAGGGCACCTCGGTACATAAACATTTTAAAGCAAAACATAAATTCCAATAGTGTTTGACTCCCACTCTTTCAAGATCTTACCGAGATTGTCAGCCCATTCTTTCTGCGCCTCAAATCAAGTTTGTACATAACGTCTGGAACTCGGATGAAGTGGTTGTGGTATCACAAAATGATTGCAACACGACAAGGTTCTTTTAAGTTTATTAACTAAAACTTTAGTCTCGTCAGGACTCAGTCAAACTTTAGGAAAGCATGTCCTTACTCTAATGCATGTTCTAACTATAAATGAATGACGTAGGCATTGTTCAAAAGCTTCAGTCTTAGATCCAAGCGATCAGATAAGATGTAACACATTTAGAACGAAATTCTATCTTAATTTAAAACTCGCGTGTTATTACAAAGTGACCAAGATCGTGACTGATTGAACTGAAAAACGACTATCAATCAAAGATATTTTACCAGCCACAAAACGAAGACACGAAAAACTCTCTGGAGATATAATAGCCCTGATTAATAATGTTTTGACATTTTTTGTTAAGCCGCGGAATTTACGAGAACACTGAAGTGTTTTGCTGAAGACCAAAGTACCCTTACAACATTTTTTGATCAATTTTGATTCCTCCAGGTTGTTCAGTGTAGCAAATCAGAAGTCCCCAGCATATCAATGAGATCACTGATGCGCTCAAGGAATCTCAATTGGGCCATGTTAAATTATATTGTCTATGATATATATCTTTTTTAAAACATTTCAGGGGTGACGCTTTTCTGCATTGTGTTTCTTTCGAAACTCGATGACGGGATTGTTGCAACGACAATTTAAGGCATCTATTAAACGTTTTGTAAATACATCGACAGGGAGAAAAATTAGTGTAAGAAAGGTTTTCCAAATACTTGGCCTGAAACGTAAATTCAACAGCAGATATTGGACAACTGGTATTTGTTTACGTTGATAAAGTAATTAGCACTTTATTAAAAATTAAAATGCTATTTGTTAAGTTTGACATTTTTTTAACTTATCATCTTTCTATGTGAATGTACATGAATAAAAATCTGTCCAGTTTTATGTCAGAAATCTCTGTAACCCCAAAAGGAAGTCTGCTGCTCCACTAGAATCAAACTAGAAGGAAAGCTTATCATTTCTCAACTACAAAAATCGAAATTCACATTCCTCGCGTTTAGCTTTGTAAAACACGTTCACTCAATCAACTTCATTGCAAAGCTCAAAATAGCAGGTTAGTGGTGGCCTCAGTGGCGTGTCTGTCAAACAAAAGTCGTTATTTAAAACTTTATTGTTTTGTCAGTAGTTCAAGGTTATGGAGACATGCGCAGACTGTTACCCTTCGGGCTTTCCGTTTTCATTTGCCTCGCATACCGTTCTTTCTTTTCATTAATTATCACTCGCGTTGCGCGCAAAGATCGGAATACAAACGCTACGCCAGCCTACTCAATACAGGCTCTCATTCCGGGTTAGGGATATAGTTTGGGGAAAGAAAAAGAGTCACATTCCCCCCTCCGCCCGCATCTCTCAGCGAGACTCTTTTTTCTTTCCTCAAACTATACCCCCAACCCGCAAAGAGAGCCTGCCCGCAGGCTAACGCCACGCCCAAGGACCGACAGTGCACACAAGGGTGCAAGGGTATGTCAACACTACACAGGATGATAATTAGGAAATAAAGCACTAGTGCAGTAGTGAAACAAATCACATTTGGTAAAAAACAGAACTGAATAGATAAATGTTACTGTTAGAAAACGCCGTATAACTTAAGAGACTGGTCATGAAACACAATTTTGGCCAACCAAATCGTCACTTTTGGAGGTCAATGTGACTGTGCAGCAATTCCTTTTTCTATGCACCTTTGTTACTTCAACAGAATCTAAGTAACCTAAAAGATGTCCTCAAATTCATGGATGGAGTTCTTCAAGCTTCCAAGAAGGTTGCTTGCCTGTTTTGCAATACTTGCACGGATGTCCCTCGACACTTGGCCTCCGAGTTTGTCCAATCTGACCAAACAATACAAACCTAACCTTAAACTCTTCTTCAAAAAACTTATAACCCTGACCAAATGGTTTGTCTAAGAACCAACCTACCCAACCAACTTGGGGACTGTACAGGTTTGTGCCAGCCTTAGGGGTATGATTGGTCTTGAAAAGGATATATGGTTTTTAAGAAATGGTCCCTGCTTAGCGTGCGTTTATAGAGTTATGGATGCACGCGGGAAGTTGGGAGAGCACGAGAGATGCGTCAGAGTGGCACGAGGCGAAGCCGAGTTCTTCTTTAACTTATCGAGTGCTCTCCCAAATTCCCAAGTGCATCCATAACTCGGCAGACGCACAACTTAAGTATGGACCATTTCCTTTAGAACATTGCCTCTGCCATTTTCAGCAGTATTTATAAAAAAAAATCACGTAAGCTGATAACGCACAAAATTCTCTTAAACCGTTCTGGGAGTTTTTATTGGTTGAACGCGAGCACTCGATTTAATAGACACACGGGCGTGGGTCTATCGAATTAAAGATGCACGCTCGCGCCATACAAAAAGCGCGCAAGAAATTGCCAGCTTTGTTCTAATTTAATATTGTTCTCAAGACCTGTATATTGTACAATAACTTCTGATAAAATCTTGCTTTAGTAAATAAATAAATGTGCATTTTATTTCTTCACTCTCAGGCAGTACTGCATTTTTAACTACATCAGTAATTTCCTCATCAATAGTTATTACACAGTGCATAATAAACACCTTCGGTTTATCGACTTATTTACAGATCATCAAAAAATTTACCAACATACTATAGTATGCGTGAGAAGAATGTGTTAATTAATTTTTTTTTCAACACAACGAACAAATCAGCGTGCTTATCGAAGCAGGGGACTGTTCATCTGGTAGCAGCATTATTCAATTATCTCTGTGAATGTACTTTTCAGGGGAGAGAGAATTTGTTCATATTCTAAGGGCACTGTTTAGAAAAAAACAATAAAGTAAAACACTGTCAACCAACATAAATTCAGAGCAAACAAGTCTGTTTCCAGCTATTCATGTTTGTTTTAAGTTAAACACTTGCCACATGTGCAAAATGTTATTTTTAAGTTTCTGCTAACATGACATCACTCTGTGTTCTAATTCCACTTTTGTTTTAACAATAGATGTTCATCCAACCAGAGTGCAGGTTATACCAAATCTATTTTAATTCCTTAATGGATTTAGCCCCATGAAATAAGACAAGACAGTTATGTTTGGTATGTTCGGCAAGACTGAAGGTTGAGCTCAATACATACATGACTGTCAAGACTTAAATGTTTTGTCACATTAGGACAACAATGAATCCCACAAGTACTTTACTGAATTATTTTGAACAGAAGAATAGAATTGTTGCTTCTTTGATGGTGTTTCTATATATGAGAGAAAAGGCTGTTGCAAATATAACTTCCAGGTAAAATTTTCTACTCCATTTTCAAAGAGAGCCAGATTTGAAATATGTGCAGTGAATGGAATCATGCACACATCGTATGATATCACATGAAAGAGAAACAATTTCAGTGTTAAGACATCCAATTCCGTCACATGCAATCTTACAATGAGTGCCAAACATTGAGAAATATTAGGCTTGGACACCAAAATGGTGTGATTTGACTGGGAGTCAACACAAGCATTTCAGGTGTGGAATAATATAAAAGACACACTGACACAGTAAGCCATGTATTAAAAGCTCATGAACCTATTATCTTCCCTACACTTTTAACCCTTTCAGCCCCAAACACAACAAATGATGTACTGCTGAATTCTCCTGAATGATATCCGGCACACTTTACTTTTAAACAACTTGAAAGAATTTCGCTTTTCATATTGAACAGCTTGCTGTGTGTGATCAATTCCTATATTCTCACAACATGACAATCTAGATATTGTAGTGATATTGTAAGGAGAAGATACATGTTGATAAACTCCAAAAGTGCCAAGTGATAGTTGTTAAATTCTCATTACTTGTCTCTATACATTACCTAAATATTTTACATTTTGTCTGAGCAGTTTGGAGTGGATGATCATTTTCTTTATTCACACAACCAATCAACTTATCTCATTCTGATACTGTAAGGAGAAAATAGAAGTTGATAAGCTTTGGTGAGTGAAAGGGTAAAGCTTAAACAACTGTAGAAAAAAAAAATAACTCTAATTGTTGACTGATTCATAATATATTTGTTCAACTAATGCCTGACCACTTGAGTGAAGTATAAACAACCTCGTTCTCCTCATTCACCGAACAGAGTACAGCTGTTTTTTTCACTGTTGCTCCAAGTCTTCCAATTGAAATAATATCAAATGGAGCAATTTTCTCACCCCAGGGAACTGCAACTACAGTGAAAAATGAATGAAATCTTGTGGGGTCACCAGGGTATGCCAAGTATTGTCCACCAAACTTACCACCTGGTGTAAGATAATAGCCTTTCTCCCAAAGATCAGAAAACACTCTGTAATGCAAATGATCTGTTTGGCTCTCAGGGTATGTCCACTTGAAATCTTGTCTTGGTATCCAGTCTTTTGGAATTGAGGTTGGTATATGAATAAATGTATTTTGTTCTGAAAACTCGTAGTTTGGTAATACCACACTTGCATTTTTATCATTAACTTTGTCTTTTTCTGATTCAGCTTTGTCAGATATTTCTTCCCTATTGTTGCCATGCGTTGTTTCAATTCCACACAATTTCTCCTTTTTGACTTCACCAAACTCTTCAATTTTAGCTTTGTGACCTTTCATTTCAGTGTTTGCAACATCTGGTAAATTACTTTGGGACATAATTTTTAGCAGTGGCTCGCATTCTGTTTCTATGAGCTCTTTATCTGCTACAGTTTCATCACATCTTATTTTATTCTCCGTATTTTTCGTGTTTTCAACAGAGCTTTGCAACACATTTTCAGAAGATTCCTCTTCCTTTGCGTCGCACAGCATTTCCTTGTTGATGGACTCAAGAGGATTTACTACAGTGTTTTGATCATTTAGTGAGTTATTCAGCCGTGGAACTTTTAATGGCACCTCATGTTCTGTGATAACACTCTTGTCTGCAGCTCGTCTCTTGCGCTTCTTCTTCGCCCGTCGACCAGCTTCGATTACTTCAGCTAATTCAAGTTTCTTCTCCTCTTTCTCGCGTCGAAACAAATCCAGCTGATCCTTGACACTGGCTTCTCTCATTTCCTGAAATTCTTTTACTTGCTCAGCCGTCGGCTCAGGGAAAGGACCATTGCTGTCCACGATCCTTGCAAACCCTTTATCCAAAAGCAAAGTGGCTTCCTCCGCCATGAGAACAAGTGGAAGCGAGAAACATGCGTTTTGTCTTGGTTTGCGGGGCAAAGATCCGATGAGGGAGCCAACAATGCGATACTTTGTCCTTATTTTAAAGGCATCATCGGGATTCCAAACAAAGACTCGGCCGCCCTGTGCAAAAAGAGTCACAACAGTTTCATCGTCCACATGTGTTTGACCGTCCGCCATCTTTAATTGGGGCAGAAACCGCTGATAAGACGGTTGAACTGTGGGCTCAGTATAGAGCCCAGACTTCCTCAACAAGGCTGCCCTGACTCCGCGACAAAAACTTGGGGTCTCCCGTCAAAAATCGGTTATTGAGTGACAGGCTTTAAAACATATTCAAGACTGAAACAGCCAGCTTGCCGTCACGTTATCTGGGTTTAGAGAGGGCATCAAAAGTAGCAATTGAGAGCCGGGAAAAACAAAGCGAAGGAAATCCTTTTCGTTTTTTAAATACCTAGATACAAAACAGAAGGTTCAATTGTGAAGTTATAAAATAATTCTATAAAAATGATAACTGCGTAGAACTTCTGTTTGTTACGAGTTTATCTCAGTTAAATCTGTTTGATCTATTCTATAATATCCGCGAAGATTTGTGCAATTTTCAAAAGAATTATTTGGCGAACATCATGAAAGCAAGCAAGCGTGGCTAAATACCATAATTTTAAGGGCCAATACATATCCTGAATTTCTAGCTTTTTGTACGATAGTACAATTGATTTAGCATTTAAAAGAAATACGTAAACTCATTCGGCGATAGAAACTGAAATCCAAGATGCATCAGCTGGGTGCGATAGGAGTGAATATTAAGGATGTAGACTGTACTTCCAGAGTCACGTGCCCGGCAGTTTTGGACTCGAATGGGTATGGCATACCCGTCCAAATGGAGCTCAGCTAGGGTCAAATACCCGGGGTTAGTGATCCCGGAGGATGTTTCCGGAATCAGGATGGCCGTGTGGTTAGCGGTCGTGCCTCCCACATCTCTGACCCGGGATCGAACCCTGGGCTTCGCATGTGGGCTCAGATTTGTCGATCTCCTTCTGACTCCGAGGGTTTTCTCCGGGTTCACCGGTTATCCTCCCTCCACAAAATCGACTTTCACGCCAACATCTATGCCGTCGAGCAATTAAACGTAAGCCACTGGCTTGGAAGAATGGGCAACCACTCCAAGTGCAACGACGTTAAACGTGGCATAAGCTACGAACATGAAGTATTTCAAGCATATAAGAATTGTAACTGTCCGTAATCCAAACGGAATGTCACGTAGTTTCTTGTTTATCTTAAATCAATTGGGTCAGTAATGTTTGAATTTATCACTTAGACCTGAAGGAATCTGGCTAGCAAGCTTGGCTTTAAGTAAATAGGATTTTGTTCTTATTGATGCTTCCAGTTAATCGAGTTACTAACCCTAACTCCTGAAGAGGCCTCAAGGGAAGGTGGTAATTTGACAAAACTGTCTCGCGGTGTGTCGCACTTGAGTTGCGCCATAATCTTAATCTAGTTTCTACTTACTGTAAACTCCAGATAGTGATCACGAACACATCTTCTAAATAAATAATGTTTGGGTTAACACAAAGTTTCCTTTGTAAATTCAGAAAAAAAAACGACGATCGTTTCCTTTATTTTATTTCAAACTGTCAAATGATGACTGACTGACTGTGTATCATTGTCTTTTATCTTCAAACAATGATCTACTTAAAACTAAGAGTATTGATGTCTTACAATTAATTACACTGATTAAAAGAACTGCGATAGGCAGCTTTGTAGCTTGGAAATACAGACTTACCTGAAAGTTGTACTTACGTTAAATCGGTTTTTTTATTCCTAATCTCATTCAAGGTGTTAATAGTTGCTGGATTCAGCTCATATTGCGACTCAGGGATTGTACGGGCATAGTTTCGGAAAAGCCGGATAATGCCGAAGTCCGCATGCTAAATTATTGTAAATTTGAATTAATTCTGTCGCGTCAGTTTCTGATTTTTTTTCAGAAGCTTGGTTTGAAGTCAGTCAAACAAGAAAACAAACTGAGTCTTCCTGTTTGCTAACTATGTCTCCTGATTTGTTTGGAAGTCATGCGAGCGCCTGTTTTTTTCTCGCCAGATTTTCCGTAAGGGCGCGCACGCCGCTTACGTACGTTCAGAGCCGTACGTAGCTTTTTACGTCTGGGGAGGGAGGCACGACAAATTTTGAAGTTGTCAAATGTTGTTCCTGGCGTTTTGGAAGCGATATTATCCAAAACTCCGCCAGTGCCGGATAGTGGAACATTTTACTCAACCACTTTATACGGGGGAGTTCCGCCCCGAGGCTCAACCCTCTACCACTCCGTATTTCATTTTTGGCTGAAGCCTGCCCATTTAAGATGCTTGCAATAGTCAGTAGTTACTAAATCGTAAACCAAGTTAATAATAAGTGGTATTGGCCTCAGGCAACTCTAAATTGAAATTTAGCCAATAATGAAGCAGATACGGTGAATGATGGTTATTGTAGACTAATGTGAGGTTAATGAGGGTAAGGGAAGGGATAGGGTGAATGATGGTTATTGTAGGCTAATGTATGGTTAATGAGGGTAAGGGAAGGGATAGGGTGAATGATGGTCATTGTA
>JAOBYE010407755.1:0-11113 GCA_025403585.1 Parazoanthus swiftii
CTCTCTTCACCCCAGAAAAAAATAAATCAAACGGTTGGCTCGTTACCTTCTGTTCCTTCATCTGCGCACTCAGTACATCCGGGTCTACACCAACCGGCGCCATATAGACCAGTCTGACCTCTGTATTGTCCAACCAGACGGTGATTACCCGAAATACAGAGTGGTATCTTTCCCACTGCTCCCTCAGTTCATCGTACTTGGAGCTGGTGTTTAGCCGTTTAACACACAGAGTTTGCCAGTTCTTGTTCACTCGATCCAACGTCTCCAGTATAACCGACTGCTGCTTACTACGTTCAAGGTTTATCAGCTCGTGTCCCCCCTGGTTCACAGCTTGAAGAGCTGGGCGCATGCGCTCTACGTCATCTTGGAAACCCTAAAGTTAGTTTAATGATAAGGTGTTTAGTTACTCTTGTCTAGCAACATTCAAAAACGTGTTTTCTGTATCGGCTTTCTTCCCATAATGAACTTGCCGTTTACAAGGTCAAAGTTGACAACGCATCGGCAATTAAACAACTAAAAAACATTGTCATTTTCCTTAAAGCCACAACACACACACACTGATCTTCCGGTTCACAGTTACCATGTAACTTGGCCATAGCCGAAATTCAATACAGAACTATCGAAAAGGGACTATTAACATCACATTGAAGTTTCACATGCATATACTTTAACAATTTCAGATTTTCCTTCACATAGTAATTACTGTTGCAAGAAAAAATTTCTTATTGGATCTGCTTCGAAAAAGCATAGTTTTCTCCTCCCACGTTGGGGATAACGTTGGAAAGGTTATCGAACGTTAGAACTTAATTTGTGTTTCTTTTTCTGTTTTGCATTGCTTGTATATTACTCCACCGTCTGAACTGCATGTCTGAAACAAGCATGCCTATAGACCACTTTCATAATATGCCTCATTAACCATGAACAAAAACTTCGAGTCGAGGCCAGTAGGGCCAAAATACAGCAAATGTATGAGAACTAGGAACCTGACCTCGACTTATGGTCACTGGACCAAAGAATGAAAGTCGTTTATTCCTGCACCAACGAACACAAAAAACACACAAAACTAAATACACGCACACACACACACGCGCACACACACACACACACTATCTTACAAAGACGAATAAATAAATAAACAAACAAATAAATACAAAAACAAAAATTTACGCTCGCAAGCAATAGCTCCATCTGCATTTTTTGAACATAACATAGGTGTTTATAAAAAACACAGACACAAAGCAATTAAAATTTCATACAAGGAAAAAAAACTTAAACACATATGTATACAAGCACACAGTGATAATTTACGTTCATAATTACACACGTGCGCGCACCATATGCAAACACCTGGTCTTAAATCGTCACTGTATGAATGGCTGCATTCGGAGCCGAACATTCAACTATAAAGAGTTCGCGACCTGACCTCGAAATCGCTATACAAGCACCATACTTTACTTCTACACGCGCACACCTGCGCACACGTCAGCCGTATGTATCCATTACCTGTACTTTCTCTTCAAACACGAGCAGGTCGGTCGTAACCAGCTCCCCAGAGTCAAGCTTCTTGATCATGTTGAGTTCCCACCTCTCAAAATCCTTGGCGATCATTATAAACACACTTTTCATCTCCTCCTTTCGTTCGTGCGCCTTCTGGCTCACTTCTTCCCAAAGTTTGTTCAATTTCTTCATGTTCGATTCTTTGTGTTTCTTCTTCTGCAGTCGGAATATCTCGTTTAGTGTGTCCACCGTGGTACCAGCGCGGTTGATCTCGTTTTGTAACGCCTGACAAGAAATAGTTCAGTTTATAAGTCTCCACTCTAACCAAGATGATCAATCTCTATCTTCTCTTTACAGCATAAAATAAAGGGTGACCGAGTTGGAAATGGGAAAAAATAAGACACACGCCAACGAACAGCTGCGAATAAGACTAATACGTCCGTGATCCAAATCAAAGTTCCACGACTTTCCGAGCCCAGAAAACGAGTTTTTAAATTAAATCCCGAGACTTCCTAGGTTATTGATGACCCATACGAATCCTAATACATCTAATTTTCCCTCCTTAATCCCCTGCTGTACCTTAAATTGCTGCGCCTGCGATCTCAGCTCCGTCAGGTTAGTCGAGACAGGTGACAGTTTTTCTAGCTGTTTCTTGAGGTCTTGGAGAGCCTTGATAGCGTTCTCGAGACCTTCCTTGTAACTCAGCGACGACATCAGCGCAGACTGTAACTTGGCCTCGTACACAGAGATATTGGAGCATAACTCGTCGTATCGCTGACGGATTGGTTTGCCGCGCTCGAACGTGGGAGACTGGACCAAGCCATGGATGCTTTGCGCGACCACATCCGCTGAAATGACGTCAGGCTGGTGCGAGTTGACCTCCACTTGGAATGCCTAGTAACAAGTTAAGACACAAAATGTAAGTGAGCAAATTGAGAGTGTAATATGCTAGATTTTTTAGTACATGAAAATAAGTTTCCAACATACGAAACCAATTGTTTGAAAACATGGTCTGCTTCATAGCTGAATCACTGGAATTTTTCTTTGAAGAAGTTCAATATTTGTGTTATCTAACCAACACAAGTGAAAAGCAGACACCTTAATCCATCAATAATACTTTTGACTTATCACTTCTACGAAGAAGCATTTTAAGCCACTTTACCTTTGTTCCTCTGTGAACATGAATCAAGATGTTAATCTATTCACGACCAATTTAATCCAACTTAATTGCCGCCAAAAAGAGACCATCCGTATCACTTGCACGTCGAAAAACGCAGTTATAATGACGACCGAACAGTGCATGTTTGTGGATATTAAAAATTGCAACATAGTTTTCTTGCCAATAAACTTGAGCACACACTCAAATACCTCGGTTCATTTTCTTGTACTTAATTCCTTAACTAAGCTTTCAAAAACTTATATTTTCCATAATTTTAATCATAGTATCATCGAAGCAGTTAGAACTGATGTGCCGACAAAAGAATTTTCTTTGGGGTTTGCTTCTTTCACACGGCTACGCTGCTAACCCTCAATTTCTAACGCAGACAGAATTAACGTGTTGACCAACTTGGAGGCTTAAAAGATTAACCTAACCAAGTTACAGCTTCAAAAGGCTTCACATCTCTATCAGTGATGAATAGTCGGCTAGAAAACAGGTTTGTCAGAAAAACTGAATCCTATTAAATCAATAGCACAATCTCAATTAAACTCGTACAAAAAACAGAGAAACTTGCGATCTCGAACTAATAATAATTCAGCTCGTACTCAACTCCAAAACGCATGACTGAAACTAAAAAACTATTCAATAAGTATTTCCGTTTTACAACAGTCAAGTTCATAAATCCACAATACAAAACGTGAATTTAACTCATGTAAGTTTTACATACTCGCGCTTTCACAGTAGCTATGCTTTCGAACACAAATGAAGCGAAAGGTGTTCATTAACAATTTAGTTTGAGAAAAAGTCATAATGCCATTACAGGAACCTCCAAACACAACAACAACATACTTTATTAGCACTCAGTAGTTGACAAATTATTTTCTGATACAGGAAAAGACGGTGACAGAAATTGAGTGCAGGCCACCCGTGGTAACCATAAGGGCTATTTGAGACGGGTGGCCTTTAAAGGAGAAAAACTCTGTAAATTATAATTAAGTGCTATATCTGTATCAAATCCGGCAATACAACAACAATGAGCCTACAGACAAAAAAAGGAGAAACATACAAACATAAAAACAAACCTAAGCAACTAGTAGCAAGCCATTATAAAACAGATTATAATGTTAGCTGTCAAAATAGCTATACTTTCAGCTTATAGCGAAGAAAATTATCCATAAACACTTCTGCGAAGTCATAATTCTAACTATCAGTGAAGGAACTGTTTCCTCTGCTGACCAGTTCTTACCTTCACTTCATCAATCTCTCGTTTTAGTACCGCGGGCTCAGAGCTAAGGGGTTGTGCCATTTTCGTGGCAAGCGTCTCCTCGGCCTTGTTTAGCCAGGGTAAAATCTCGTTGGCCTTGGCGTCGTACTCCTTGAGTTGTTTCCAGGACTGACTGAGCTGCGTGCCTCGCTGAGACAGCAGAAGCAGCAGCCGATTGTAGCGCTCGTTGATGTCCGCGAGTTTGTTTTCTAGCACCCAGGACTTCTCGTTGGGGTCACCCAGTTCCCCCGCGGTTGCCTTGGTTGGGTCTTGTAGAGTTGATAGAGACTTCTCTAGTTCGGCATGGAAAACCTAATAAAAGACGGAATATAGTTTACAAGTACTCTTGGTATAGGTACGTGTATGCTTCGGAAACCCAGGGATGACCCATCGACACAGACATAGACAAGCACAAGCATAGACATAGACATACACAAGCAGAGACATAGACTTAAGCAGAGAAATAAATCTAGACATAGACAAACAGAAGCATAAGCTTAGACAAGCAGAGACATAGACCTAGCCATAGATAAGCAGAGACATAGACAAGAACAAAAATAAACACATACATTCGCACAGTCACTTATATCCACTTTATGGCTGTTTTATTGGCATGTTCGAATAAAGAGAAAATGAGAGAGTGTTACTAACATTCATCACTAATGGAAAATTTATACAATTGTGATACTTTAAATAGGATATGTACATAAATCAATAAAGAATAAAAGACAAAAAAGCTTAAAATTGCAAACTGAATTCAAAAAAATCGAGGAGTATACTTTAATTAGGGGGAAATTACAACATTTTAGACCTAAAGCAGCGAAATTGACAAACTTAAGACTATTTCAAGACTTTACTAAGAAAGCCGAAACCAAAATAAAACTCTTCGCTGATCCACAAGAACCATCTACAAGTAACCAAAATTCAGACAAGTGCATAGTGACTATCAAATTTCCATTATTCCAGTGTCCATATAGATTCACCAGTAGACTACAGTATCGATCTTGAATATGGTTGGGGACATTTAGAAGCCTTTATTTCTATTGGTCTCCGATTACAGTATGTTCAGTTCGGATTTTTTACGGATAATTCCAAGGTTAAACCACGAGTTACGATAGCGTTCAAAATCGTTTGACTGATACCTTAGCTTCGTGCAAGAAGTCTTCTCCACTTTCGTTGACAGCTTGAAGTTCAACTTCATGCCTTTTAACGTCCTCTACAAAAGTCTGCGAAGAAAGTACAACGTAATTCAGCAAAGATTTCTCTTCTATCGGGCCTTCAAAAGCAATTAGTGTGACCGGCAGTAGCTAACTGTACTGGTTAGCAGAGGCTATAGCTAGTAGTGTTACCGTAGAACAGAAACTGAATATGTAAATGTTTCTGTAATATAAAGACAAGGTACCGTAGATGATGTTTGTTGAAGCCGTGTGTAAATATTGAAATTGTTGCGTTGTCAGTGGAAACAAGCCACGATGACATTTCAGTGAATCTTATGATTCACATTTGTCTGATGCTTTGACGAATATTTTTGTCGTAAACTTGATACCAAGAGCAAAATTAAGTCTAAAAATAACCCACATCCACCGAAGTACCTGGATTAAAACGCTTTCTTAAAGAACGCGTGGAAGGACAATGTATTAAATGATTAAATACTGGACGAGTTTGTAGTTTTAAATATCGCGTTTGATGAGATTTACATTCCATAATCTTTGTGTCAACAGCACAAGACTTGGACAGGATTATAATTATGCCAAACATGTTGGGTATAAAAAATAAACAGAAAAACTAAACGGATTTAAACTTGGAATTTTGAACACCTACTGACAGAAATTTAACCAACTTGAGGTATTTTTGCAAAATTAAAGCGTTTTATATTTCATTTTTATCGACAAACTGCAAAATTTCAAAATTACAAACAACAAGTAAGAACAAAAAAAAATATTAAAGTTTGGAAAGTACGTAAAAATGAAACCTGAAGATTATATTCTCTTTCTCAGTGTCGTTTTTGCCCAAAAACGAATGAGGAAAACGGCATTAATCAATAATATGCTATGTCGTCAAGTAATTAATAAAGTCCTTGTAGACTTTCAATGAACTAACTTCTCACTGTTTAAGTTAAATTAGATCAGATTAGATAAACTTAGATTAGATTAGATTAGATCAGAGGATACTGTGATCGAAGCCAACCAATCAGAGGACAAAAACGTCACGTGTTTGTGACCAACGGGGAAAGAAATTGTTAAAAAAAAAATATCCAAGGAACAATGCAAGACAATGATTTAATGGAGAGGTCCGAGAGGTTTGTTGGACAGATATTATACCAACCTTGTGTTGGTCTACGCATGCGTGTGCAGACTGGGCATCGCCGACGTCATTCAATATGTCAGCAGCCTCATCTTCAGCGCGCTTTAACCAGGCCTGTCGGTTGGAATACACGTAAGTTAGCCCTACACAAAACTAAACCTGGACTCTTAACATTTGAAACCATCAAAACCCCGTCCATCGCTTTCCATCATGATGCTAATTTTTAAAGGTTAGTATTAGTTGAATTACTGAATGAGTACCACACGGGCAATATATTGTTCACAGTTCCAAAACAGCTTTTGCCGTTAGACCTTGGAATATATAAAAACGTAAAACTTGGCCTGACAACTTTTTTTCAAAAGGGGTAAAAGTCATTACTTGGTCAAATTTGGACTCCGATTTATTCAACATAAACATCACTTTTAGCCCCCAACGAGGGAATGGATCTAACGAAAATTTGCATTAGAAAAATGGTATATTGGGGTACTTATTATATATCTACTAGCATCTGCATGAATTTCTTTTTTGTTTAAGTAAAAAGATCATGTTTTTTTTAATTCTGCAAAACTTGAGTGCGCATATTCGTACTTTGCGTTTAGATAGGTACTCTCCTGTTAACAATTATTTCGCAAACACCCATTGGATAGAAGGTGATCGATAGCCAAAGAGATGCGTGTATCAAGTTAAACATACCTGTACTTTTCTTTTTTAGTTGCGATTAAGCTAGTGTAAACCAAGCTGAAGTAAATGTAAACAGGTGAATTTGAAAATCTACTTACTGTTACAAGAAACGCCAGTTTCGTTCTGTATTACAGCTGTTTTACGTAAAAGGCATGAGTGATGGTTTGAGTTGGTAACCATCAATTGTGGAACCAATAAAATAAATTGGAATTCTTTTGCAATTAACAGAGGTTTGTCTTGAATAATACAGGATAATAATTGAGGTGTACGATGTACATAAACTTACCAGAAAAGGATGCAGCATGCCTTCAAACTTGGTCAACTTGTCGTGAATCGTTACCAGTCTCATATAGCGATTGTCAAGCTCGGATTGTAGCCGGTTCCACCTCGTCTCCAGGCTGCTCATTTTCGTATCAAGCTCGGTCTTCTTTGATGGCGACAGTTGCTGACCAGTACCTCGAAGGAACTGTCGGCCTTGAGTTAGAGAAGCCTCCACCGGTTGTTTTCGCTCATACACGGCTCGCGTTAGCTTCTGCGGAGTTACCGCCAACACACGGGGCGAAAGATAAAAAGGAGAGATTCACAGTTTAGTAAATAAACAAATAACGAGCCAGTGCCAAGGAGCGTACAAATGTTCGGGGTTTTTCCATTTGCGATAAGGCATTAAAGATTTCAAGAAGCTTTCAGGAATTTCAAGGTCTGTGGAGCGTTTTCAAGGAATTTTTACCCCCGGAACAGAATTGTTGAGATTTCTCAAGACATATCCAGTTCCCATTCACAGATGTTCATAGATGCAGTGCGCTACTTACACGGCACACAAAACCAGCCCAGGCCAACCTAAAAAAATCCTAAATCCCAGGAAATCAAGGAATAGAAATCTAATGGTTTATCTATAGTTAGATGTAGTTTGTAAATAAAAGTTTAAAATATACCATATAAATCTCACGTAAACAATGCCGCATAATTCAGTTGTAACAGCAAACATGATAAATAATGTACTTATTTTTGAGATAAATATTACTACCAGGTAATGAATAGCGAATGAACGGGTAAATGTTGTGACTGCCTACAAAACGTTGTGCGGGTAAGAAAGGGGGTGACCAAGTCAAGCTGAAGCAAAAATTATTGACTCGCGTTGCCCCGCGCACTTTTCGTTCCTTTTTATCATTTCCAAGAATGCCACAGTCATCAGAACTAAGTGATTCAAAACGTAAAACGGGACGATTTATGGTTTTGAACTTCCGGAAACTTACTTCAGTTTGAAAAGGGTTTGTAAGGGAGTCAGTTTAAAACTGAAGGACCATTTCTGGAGTTTCCAGGATGAAAAAACAATTGTTGGACTTTCAGAGAGGTGTGTATGTACGCCAAGGTCAATTTCAAAGGCAACTGATCTTACGGCGGCAGAAAGTTGACAAACGGTGTAATATTAAAAAGAGAAATAATAAAAATTATTTTGTTTTGATGATAACAAATCCTATTCAGGAGCTGAAAGATTTCAGGAGCTGAAAGATATAAAGGATTACTTGTATTCCTGACCAAAATATTTGGCAAAAAAATATTCTATTGTTTTGGTTTTATAATCTTACACCTCTTTCTCCGGTAAGGATCATTTACTGGTTTATACTCAGTTTCCTTCAAAGAAATTGAGTAGCAATGTATACGAAACACTAGAAAAACATAACTCAACTCAGTAATTTGGTAGGTTTCAAAGAGTTCACAGAAGACCAAACGGCAAAAAAAAAATGAACATACAATGATTCAAGTACAAAATTTTGTCCAATTATCAAACAATCTTGGAGAAGTATTTTTAAAACATAATAGTCTGTCCTTAAATAGCGAATTCAGCAGGTGATAGTTGTTTTTATTAAACAACCAAATTAATCAACATCGTTTGTATTTTACGGTCGGTTTGTTACGACGTTCAGCGAAGCAAGGAATCACCACACATCTGATGCTCGGATCTCGACGGTTTGGCGCAAAACCAAAAACCGCCTCAACTCTTACTTGGGATGAATCGCAGATAACTACATTAAGCTTATAGAACGTTCTTTACTAAGCCAATTTTCTGTCAACAAACGTCAAAAAATTGTGCAATAGTTTGTTTTGTTTCCTATTAAAATTTAGTCATGGTTTGTCGAACGCTTGTTTCTGTAAAAGTATTCCAAAGCTTAAAATTTGCAAGCGTGCTTCCGGTGGTAAAGTACACGTCTGATCTTCGTCTTTTCCAAACTAGTCGTGTAAACGGCCTTTAACTCAATTGCGAGACTTACTTCCTTTTTAACTACTTTGAATCTGGAACTGTTTCAATGAACATTTGTACTTGCAAGCTTTCTTTGTCTACAAATCAACTCGTGCTTATTCATGTCTGAATGATTTTGATTGAAACAATTCTGCAAAGCCAACAGAATCAAAACCAAGACCATTTATTTAATGATACAGTCAAACATTTTGACTTTGTTCGAGCAGGGCAACCAAAGGAAACTTCAGCTTTCTAAGCGTTCAGCATTCCAAGTTTAAAAAACACGCCAACTGTCAGTCCAGCCAACAGATGATACAGTAAAACCAACAGCAAACAGACTTTATTCGTAAAAGTCACAAAAGCGATACGACGAACAAAACCATTATATAATCAATGAACAAGGCAGTAATTGAAATAATACGCTAGTGTTTGTCTTCAATTTGCAGGAGCACCGTTCGTACTATCTCGATTAAAGTTCAACAATCAACAGATAAATTTTGTTATTCGCTTAAATGAGTGATTACCGACAAATACTAACCTTGAACAGCGCTTTTAAAATCCCTGCTAAATCATTCCCATTTCAGATTCCACCGAGCTCAGCCCAATTTCACCCGTTTTCGCTACGAGGCACATCATATTTAAAAATTGTCGATGAAGCATTTCACTTCATTTTATCCTCATAGATACACAAAGTAAAACGAAAAACGTAGAAACTGCGAGAGTTCTTCCTAACAACTCTCCATGATCGATGACAGCTAATCACAGTCTCGTTACAGCGGAGAAAATGTGACACTGTTAACCTATTATTTTCAGAACAATAATTGCGTCCTTCTATTCATAGCATTTGACCCTTCCGAACAATAAGCCGTTGGTGTGTTTTTCACATGGTCATTTGAACTGGACATGAAGGAAAGAACGAATTCCTGTTTATAGAATATAGACGCTTTAATATCTGAGTCTGTACTTACTGACAAAAAATGAGTCAGCTTCAAATTTTTCGGAAATTTTAGTTCCGCAGTACACTGGAAAAATACAGATTGTAGACAATTTCAGGGTCGCTTTAGTATTTTGCAGTGACAAAATATGGAGAAAGGGCCGTAAACTCTATAATCAAAGCAGCAACATTGAAGCTGGTGTAGCCACACTTCTCTTTACACAGCACTGCGCAACTCTTATCCGTTCATTCATGCCCCGACCGGTTTAAAGTCTGCCGTCGGTGAGGATGTCAGTATGGCCAACATCTGCCCCCCCCCCTCCCCAAAAACTACCCAAAAACGAACCCCAACATCCATTCCTTACTCCTACCCCTGGCGAGTTATCTCTTTGCCCAACTGTCCGTCCCTGGATCTCCAAAAATGGTGTACTCAAAGCTGTCCGTACATTATACTGCTGTTGTGCACTTATTCCTCAGCCCTACCCTACCCCTATAAGGTGCAATTTTAGGTCTCCATACTCTATACTATTCATTTGATGTTTGTTGGCACCACTACTCTACTACTACTACTCTACTTTACCCCAATATCAATTCCTTTCTCTATCCCTCTACCTTACCCTATCCCCAGCCCTTAAAGGAAAAATTTCAGGCTTTCGTACTTTTCCGTACCTACTGCTCCTATATTCTCTCCTCTATCAGTTCGATGTCTGCAGTGCCAATCCATCTTCCATTATCCCTACCCACCCCTACAAGGTGTAGTTTAGCTTTCCGTACCTTCTGCTCCTGTATTCTCTCCTCTATCAGCCTGATGTCTGCCAGTCCATCCCTCATCCCTACCCCACCCCTATAAGGTGTAGTTCTGCTTTCCGTACCTTCTGCTCCTGTATTCTCTCCTCTATCAGTTTGATGTCTGCCAGTCTATCTCTCATCCCTACCCACCCCTACAAGGTGTAGTTTAGCTTTCTGCGCCTTCTGCTCCTGTACTCTCTCCTCTATCAGTTTGATGTCTGCCAGTCCATCCCTCACCTTACCCCA
>JAOBYE010407866.1:0-14203 GCA_025403585.1 Parazoanthus swiftii
ATCATATCATATCATATCATATCATATCATATCATATCATATCATATCATATCATATCATATCATATCATATTATATTATATTATATCATATATCATATCATATTAAGTTCAGGGGTCTTGTGTCGGGTTAGCCGAGACAAATTTTGAAAACCAAGAAATTCCAAAATTCTGAGCCAAATCTCGAAAACGACTATTAGGCCACTGATGTAGCTCATTTTACAGTTTCTCACAAACCACTTTTAGAAAATCACTGCTTTTTTCATTACTAATTATTTTTCGTAACTATTGTTTTTCTAACAAAGTTGCCTTAGTGGGTGATGTGTGACAGCACCAGCAAGACAGCCACCTCAGAATAACGCATAATTTGGCCAGAGAACAGCAAACAAAGGTACCCAGAGTGTACAACAACGTTTGCCGATTTTTTGCAAAGCAACACTCAAGGTGTTATGCGAATGGAAACGAGAAACAAAATGAACGGTCGTTGGTCATGTGGACATTCGTTTTGTCAAAGTCTTGAAACGTAGAGGGCGTTAAAATTTATCAAAGTTACACTGAAGTTGAGAATTTTCACAAAATTTTAAAACTAAGATGCATGAAAATGTATCATAACAAGAATTGTTGAACACCCTTTTTTGCGTTAGTTTTAACGAGCGAAGCGTTTTTGGCGTTCGAAGCCGTATGAGGTCAGACTCACGTTCGCCGACCAGAGGCTCCACTTGACCCATGGTTGTGGCGTACTTCTTGTAAGCCTGTCTGTACTCCTTCCATTGTTTCCACTTCCTGTATTTCTTCTTGTGCTTCAGCTTGGCTGCTTCTTCTGATCTCTGCAAGTAAGAAACACGAGTTGCGCATGTGTTTATTAGGTCTGAGTGATCTTAATACAATTGTTTTGAAACTAGAGCCTTGAAAAATAATTTTGAAGGTAATCTCAGTATTCGGCTCAGTGTTGTTGTAGACAGATTCCGTCTTTTTGAACCTAAAATTCAAAATCAAAACTAATAAAGGAAATTCGGAATAAAAATGGTTCGTATACACCCTTCTCCCTCCCCCTTTGCACTGTTTTTCTCCCCTGCTCTGGGTTCAAGAGCTATCAGTTCTGGCTTGTAAATTCAATTTTGTCAGGCGACACATGGAAGATGACGGATGAAGTAACGATTCAGTCACGGATATCAAACAGGAAACTTAAAAGCAATACCAGTTTGTGAACCTGCGCCTCGGTCAAGTGATCACTCTCTTCTTGTTCCTGCGGTGGTTCAGTTTTGGGAGTCTTGTTGAGAGTCTTGAAATTCTGTCTCACCTTCTTCCTCGCTTCTTCTGTTGAATAACGCATCCGCTGTAAGGACTATCTATAACCTCACAATTTACAGTTCAAAAACCATTATGTTTATGAGAAAGTCTGTTTTGCAGGAGGGGAAGCTGGACGTTAATTATTATTTTTTGGTGATTTGATTTTTCTTTGAAAAATTCAAAACATTCTTGAGGTCCTTTCAACTTTTGAAGCAGTTGTCAAAAACCCACGAAATGACCATTAATTTTACTTGTTTTGAAGCGAAGAAGCGTTTGACGAAAAGTATCTATCAAAATTCAAATGTTGAGAATTTCACAAAATTTGAAAACTAAATCCAACTTTGATAATGCAGTGTTACACTAGTTCTAACCTTTTTTAAAAAAATCTGTTTTAACAAAACAACTGAAAACAAAGATCAGGTCAGAAAGGACGGCAAACCCTTGTAGCTTCGCACCTCATCATCATGCACTTACCGCAGTCTTTACAAGGTCCAAAACACTTCACTCTGATGAGGCCGATCTTACTTAGACGGCAAGCTTCATTATGGAGATGGCATCGACTCTGGTATTCCTTTCCGTTTGTGCCACAGACGGGTTTGTTAACGTTATCATCACACTCGCGGCACCTGATATTACAATGAAATGCACTTTAGAGTCAGTTTGCAGGAGGTTTTTTATCACAGATTTCGGCACCTGAGGGGTAACTCCGTTTTTAAGCTAAGACTACATACTTACTACTGTAGGTGGAAGACACCTGCATAGCTAATGTATGACAGCAACGCCATCCCCCACCCCACCACACCCAATCCTGCCCCTCCCCAGAAAATGAATGAGAAAACTGTTCTCTCCAAAAATTTAAAATACCAAGCAAAGTGTTTCGGTTTGAACTAAGCACAAGATGATTTCCTTGCCTGATGCATGTTGGGATACCATGTTTCACTTTGCAGCCTTCGTTTTCCTTGCACTCTACACGCTTACATACTGCAAAATAACAAATTAAGTGAGATCAGGTGCAGTACAACTGCTTTGAAAAGGGGGAAGAGAAGCAAATGGCTGAGTCAATCATCATCATCATCATCATCATCATAATCACCATCATTATCATATAATAGCAATAAAAATAATAAGAATCAATATAATGATTACAATTATAAGTTATTATTAATAATAATAACAATATTATAATAGAACTAAAACTAACAATGTCAAACGTCATTTCAATTATCTTGTAAGCTCATTTTGAGACCTTACTGATGGAAATATTCACTCACATTCCAAGTACTCAAGTTGCTTTGCCTTCATCTGCTGACTCAACTTCTTAAATTGGTGCTGCAAAAAAAATGTATGTGTGTTACAATTATTTTCAAATTCCCACTGGACAGGCTTAATTCCTGGGAGGGAGGGGTAGGGTAGCTGTGGGACTCCCGACAGCTGGTGGTCAGGGATGTTCATATCATTTAGGGTTGAAATAAACAACCATTGTTACTTAACTAGAGACAGTCTGGTTATTACTGAAATAGAAGACAAAAGCAGCATTTGGTTCACTTAGTTTCCAGGACTGGATACTTTTAGGCCAGCTGGTGCAGTTTCATGGTGAGGTATTTTAGGGCAATTTTCCAACTTAGAGCACCCCTGACGAAGAACCAAAGGAGTACTACCCCCTGGGTATTTTTAGGTTTAATGTATTGTAAAGTTATATCACATTGTGTTATGTTATGTTGTGCTATGTTTTTGATGTTAAGTTATATTATATACTGCAATGCATATGGTGTTTTCTTAAATGTTTAACCATACATTGCAGTATTGTATGTTATGCCATGCGTTGTCATGCTGATATACTGAATTGTGTAGGTTTGGACCTCAATTTGAAACATTTTGAATTGGTTAATTCGGAGTCAACTTTTGAAACATACACCAGATCAATCTGCTATAAAACGTTTTCTCAGAAAGACTTAGTATAAACATTGTCACAGGCATAATGACTCATACAACATTTTGATCAATTTGTCGTGTTAAAAAAAAGAAACGTCTACAACTCATGTGGAAAATGTTTTCAGAATTTATCGATAGAACAAATTGTGCCTTAATTTAATAATTAGTTTATATATGTACGCCGTGCAGACAAAATTATTCAGAAACTAGAAGGCCTATCAGTAACTTTGTAAGTTTTGAGGTTGAAATAAAAAAACCAGCCGATACAACTCTTGTCAAAAGAATGATAGACTAAAACATCCGTCTGCCATATTGCTGAAGTTTTTAAAACCCTTGCAGCGTTATAATTTTCTGCCTTCCTGTGCGTATCGTGTTGATGTCCCGTCTGGCGATTAATGCACAATGACACATTGTTCGCATCCGATTTCACCAATTCAGCTAGATAGCTGTCAACGAAACACCGCCATCGAATTTCTCGACTACCGCAACCTTGCAACTAAATTTTCAGGCATTTTAGACTGACACAGTGAATGATCAGTAACTTCATGTAGTTAAACATTGCGTTATTGAAAGTAAACTATGTCTTGTTAAAACCAGCGCAGAAGCAAATTAAATCTGCTTTGAAACTAGAACGTGAAAGTTCATCCGACTTGCTAGCACGCGAGAAATCGCCTGTGC
This sequence comes from Parazoanthus swiftii, assembly GCA_025403585.1. NCBI lineage: Eukaryota > Metazoa > Cnidaria > Anthozoa > Zoantharia > Parazoanthidae > Parazoanthus > Parazoanthus swiftii. The sequence goes on from JAOBYE010407866.1 coordinate 3,899, forward strand.
AGTGCTGGATTCGGCCACGTCACAGCGGTTAAATTATTCGATAAAAGGGACTTCTTCACACAAAATAATTGAATAGAAAGTAATTATTAAAGATAACAAAACATCCTCCCCTGTTTTCGGTGTCAATACTGAATTGCTACCATGTTGAAACCCCCGAAGTGGACAAAAATACTGACCTTCAAGCCATTTTTCTGGGCATCCACTGCCAAAGCCAAGAGACTCCCAATCGCTACAAGCCACAGAAGCTTCATCTGAAAACCAGCAGTTAACCATCTCAGAAAAACGAAGAAATCAAAGGAGATAATAAAGCGAATTAAATTCAAGATACCTTTTAACTTGTGGAGCAGAAAATTGAAGTCCTGTAGATTCACGAGCTGTTGGCTGCGACCAAAACAGAATACCACGCGTGATCAACTGTTCTAGAACGCGATCTCATTGGCTAACATATGTTGTGGTATTCTGGCTTTTGTTACCCACCCAAAAGAAATTGACATGAAACGGAAGTGACATATCCGTCCCTCCCAAAAATCTCGCAATTCTTCTTTCTTTGAACAAAGCCCATCGCCAAATTGATTTAGCGTCAGGGAACAGAGTCTAAGTATTTCTTGTATATATATACAAAGAACTAACTACCTCTGTCTTGAAGACATCCTTGTTAAAGGCGTCGGGGCATTGACAAGCATGCGTGCTCAAGTGAGACGTATTTGATACGTTCAGCTTTCTAAATCCTGTGTCTTCTGGCACTTTGGCGCATTTTCCTCCGATTTAAAGTCAAGGCGGGATGAACTTTAATACATCATTCAGCATCCAGCCATATAACCTCACTAATCGATTTGTTCACCCTCGACTTTAGGCATTGCAGACATTGTCTGTGATCCGACATCGGTATTTGAAGTTGTACTTCCTTTAAGAAGTTGCCCTTTTACACTCATTTTTTTTTCTACTAAGAACCACTAACATTTTGCTGAAGCTCAATGTTCTTATATATTTCGGCAATTTCAGCTTCAAAATGTTCTTATTTTGCTCCTAACGGCTGTGTTTTCCGTAGGGGGTTAAACTCGCCTAAAATTCGCTAAGGTGTTTTTGTGTACTGTTTCACAAGAAATTTGAAGTGTCTTTTGCAAGACAGACTATTTTTTGAATTCCATGGGTGCGTTATCAATACACTTGCATAAGTTTTTGATTCAGCCTCAGCTTGCTTTTTTGTTCTTATTTTTCGGGCAAACTCAACCTCGGTGTTCTTATTAAGTTTGTTCTTAGTAAAAAAACTGTATTTTAAAAGGTTATTCTCGCAGGATATATAGGCCGACGTGTTAAGACTTGTACTAATTCTTTGTCTAACAAAATTAACTGCAATTGATCATGACGATACGTGTAAAAAGCATTCTAAACGGTTTAAAACTCGTTTTTAAAAAACGTTCGAATCGTACACAAAAAACGCTATTTAACGCCAGTCAATTTGGCTTCCTTCCTGTTCACACACTTAACATTTTTTTCCTTTGGTTTTGTCAGATTTGTCTAATATTTTCCAAAATATTGCTTTTCTTTTTTGTATACATATCAGTTTTCCTTGCTTGAATCTGACAAAATTTTATAGAACAGTTCTTTGAAAAAGACTTTTAAAATAATGCCGGAAAAACATATACATTGCCCATATCATACTGACTGTATTGCACCAAACCTTGGCCCAACAAAGTACAGTGCATTTGATGCAGTACTGTAACTTCAGGTGAAAAATCGAAACATTTGCTAAGTGATGATATAATGCCAGGATGTTTAAAGCTTGTCAGTAAACAGTCTCTCCGGCAAGAACTGCAAAAATAACCTGCCGAGTGGTCGTTTACGGCTAAATATTACCGTGATAGGGAACCGAGGCGTTGCGCTAATTACCAGAGCTGGAAGCTTATTAGAGAAATGCGTTTGCTCCATTTCGGTTCTGCAAAGACTTGGATCAATTCATAGAATTAACACGCCGCGTGTTACAGCGAAAGGTGATTTTATGCGGTTTCTCGTTAGCTCACCGTTCAGAACCGTTCACTGCAAGGATTTTTCCGGCGTTATTCAGTTTTAACTTTAGTTTTTCATCGAGCAAACCTGCCTTGATCAGTGTTACACACATAAAGAGTATATGTTTTCAGTTTGTGTTAAAAATCCGCAAACACAGCCGAAAAGATCAGAAGGAAAATAATGCGCTCTTCAGTGAGACTTTAGGCCAGATAAAAAAATTACTTGTTTAGCGTACCCGCCCGACCTGAAAAATGCTCCCGACCTCACTTTTTTTTTATTTTTTATTTTAGCAAAATATATATGTTTTTAATTGCTCATGCCGTACACATCTAGTTATTTTTGAAAACTATACGTGTACGGCATAGAGCCGCAAAATGCAAGTTCAAAAATAAGCACGAGCCTGCATCGACCGTTCTCATTTGAAACTTTGCAGCGAAAGAAAATCGATGCGCTAAGGCTTGGAGTCGTGTGATTTATCACGTTACGCGGAAATTTGTTTGACGGGGCATTTGGAGATTTGCACAACAAATAAGTTGATCCTTTTCAAAAAAATCTTCGGTCACAACTGGTTTATTCGTGCTCACCATTCACTGCCGCGGGATGATGTAAAAACACTTAAACGACCACGTCGCGGTCTGAAGTGGGACTCAGTTCGAAGTTTCTAATGAGTTGGGGAAACATGTCAAGAACGATCAGAACTAGAGTATAGAACAGTTTATGGGAAGCAGTAAGACAGCAGGTGCGACTAGTTGGCGAGATACGGTCAATCCTCTGGTGGGAGACGAATACGGCAGTGTGTCCTAATTCAAACAAATTACTACAACATTTATCGTAATGTGGAACGCAGTCAAACGTGTTTTATGTTTTTTGCGGTCTATCACTATCAGGCTGTTTTTGGCCGCTTTTGCATGTCTCTTGAGCCTTTCAAATATTTTTTTTCCTTATTGTTGCTGTTGAATTCATAGAGAACTAAGGGGACTGTTGTTTTGTAATCACACAGTACAAGGTGTAAACTGGTCCCCCACTGTCTAGTTATGACCAAATATGCCTCACTGCTAAAATACAATAAAAAATAAAAAAACCGCTCTCCCGACCTGGAAAAATTGAGATGGTTGGACGCTAAACAATTAATTTTTTTTATCTGGCCTTACTCTACAAAGGATTAATTGCAGAGAGCTGGCATGGTACCGGATAACAAAGTTCAGGCAAAGGCTCGCCATAACCTTGATTGTTTTTCTTAAAATATTCCGGCTTAAAATTTGGGCAAATTTGAATTTTTAGTTTTCTGATAAAGTTTGCTCTTTAATAAAATAAAATGTGTCGGTACGCTACAATTGCCAAGACTTTGAAAATTGGAGTGACGTGGGAGTTCGTCTGAAGGTAAGTACTTGGATAGTTAAAACTTACTCCAATACAGAGTACCACTGACTGAAGAAACACAACTCACAAGTTAAATCCGTTGAACTGCCCACAATAAAATTCTTTCATGGGTTGCCTAAATTACTAACGGAAGGTGACGCGAAACAAAACAATCAAATCCAGTTATCATTGGAGAGTCTGAGAAGAACTCGAACCGCACCTTTATGCTTTTCTAACCGATTTTACTTGTAGTACTGCTCTTTCTTTTCAAAGTGGAAGCAGACATCTATCTAAACTGAAAATTTCCAAAAAAAGCCATGAACCTAAGTACGAGTATGTCTGGGCTGAATTGGGAAGGCCTGGATCCGACTCAGGGAGTCCTCAGGAAGAAATGGCGTCTGGATTGTCATCAGGAACTATATTTGGCCAATAATCGACGAACTTCTACCATCTTTATTTCCTTTAAGTCTTTTAGGATCGTCCAGTATAACCGAGGGAGCGTTGATGAAGCTATACACGGCGTTTTTAACAGCAGAAAGACATTAAACTCGGAAAGCCATGTGTCGAAACTGTCCAGTCCCCGAGTGGGGTGAACCAACACGAGTGCCAGTTGCCGATTTACCTCAATACTTTTCCAAAGAGATAAGCTGGAACTTTGAAAGACTCAACTTCGGTAATGGCTCTGTGATAGAAAGCGAGCTTGAGAAGCCGATGAGACCGACAGTAACGGGGAAAGTGGGTTGTAAATTGAGGGATGGAATGCCCCCTGTGGGCAAAGATAGATTTCTTCTCGTCAGTGAGTGCCTCTTTTGTCCAGGAAGGCGATATGGATGCACACCGCGCGCAAACTGTACGGGCAAACGGCGCAACTGCTGGGCTCAGTGTAAAGTCAGTGTATACGCCGATTCTCCGGACGTCGCGGAGGTCTATTACTCGGGGAATCACGGGGAGGGAAATATTAACGACGTAAACAAGCACAGACCGCGGCCAGGTGTCATCAACGAGTTGAAACGAAAGAGGAGAGACGGAGCTTCACCCGGCGAGGCTCTGCAGTGGTTTAAGAGGTGTGTAGAGGAACAGGGACTCAACGCGAACGATCCAAGGGAAGTTCCTACTGACACTCAAATCAGGGCCATGCTTAAGGTGCGTAGCCATTGATGAAGGCATCTAACCCGGTGTTCCATAGCTTCCATACTAGTAATGCAAACACCACACTGCCACTACTAGTCACACTAATCACTACTCACTAGCTTATCCAAAAGTTTGTTTCTATTTGCTAAAGGTAAAGTTTAAGTTTGGAAGCTCATAAAGGATTGTTGGTGATAATAATATTGAAAAATGTGATCAAACTAGTGTTGTTTTTCTTGGAGAGTTCCTTATTAAAATGATTGCACCACTATTGCACTAAATTAACAGTGCAAAAATTAACACATTTAGAAAAATGCTGTCAGTGTTACAGTATATGTGTGAGTTTGTCAAACTTGCAGTATTTTCATGACACAGACTTTTCAAGTGATAAAATTATCCCCAAGTTTTGGCAGCCCAAATACTGGTCACTGTTGTTGGAGTTCGTTAGCAGGCGCATGGGCAAGGAGGGTGCATCGGGTGCTTGTGCACCCGCCCACCTGTCTGAAAAGTTCTGCTCACAAATGACTAACAGGTGCACCCACCCATCTGTCTGAAAAGTTCCACTCACAAATGACTAGTACTGCAAAATGAATAAATTTTGAGGGATTGCTGACACAAGGTCCAATCAGATTTGAGGTGCACCCCTCCACAAAAAATACTGTCTGGTTATGCACCTGATAAGTGCCTTGTTTCAAGGGGGTCAGTGACAAGCTTCTTGGAAAATCTTTCAAAACACCATTTCCTGCACAATTATTTTTGAGACCAATTTCTCACTTGTCATCATCTCTTTTCATTTTGTGATGTTAATGCCCAGAAACATTTTTATCAGAAATACAGGTTTTGAACACAAAATTTAATGTGGGATTTTATACATTTGCGGTGGGTTGGTAGGTTGCGGATTTAAATGCTGGTCAGACACACCCGTGGTGGGTAGTTAGTAGGGGTCTGTGGAAAAGTATTTTTAAGTACAGTAAGGCTTCAACAAAGTTCTTTTTAAACTAGTTTTGTTTTCAATGAAATTAACAATCTGCAATGCTAACTGCCAAGGTGTACAAAGAAACATGCTCTTTGGAATTTTTGAGGGATGAGAAGGTGTGTGATTGTACTTGCATCCTCAGCAATGATGCCCTGATACAGGTAAATCATTTATTTTGCAGAGAATAAAACCTGAAGGCCGCCCAACAATGGCTGAAGTTGGGCTGACTGAGGCGGTGAAGCATTTAAACTGCTCTTCCAGTGCAAGCAGATCAGATAGCCCTCATATAATCACTGACACAGTTATATTGGATGATTCTTTGGCAAAATTAGGGAACTCTCTCTCAGAGAACACAGATGGGACGGATGGGAATGTGTCCAATGAAGACAGTGATATTGGTGGGAGTGTGACGCTGTATGTTAGAGATATCGGCACATCAACTTCAGCTTCAGCCAGTCATAACTCATTAAATGTTACACCACTGAACACACCGTTTACCATGCCAAGTAGTAGTGGTAGTTCTAGAGAATCCATGTTACCTCGGCATCCGTCCCCAGTGGGGAATTCCATATCATCCAGTAAAAGTTTGCTGTCTTCAATGAAAAGCACTTATGCTAGTCGAGAAATGGATTCTACGCCCGTATCAAGTTCTTCTCCTGGAAGACGGCCTTACAGTTACCAAAACCACACTAAACAGGTATTCAAAGAAAATTAGTTTTCAAAATAAATATTGTTTTCTTGTAGGTTAGTGAACGTATTAAAAGCAGATATGACTGCTGTATAAGATTAAAAATTAAAACAAAGAAATACTTTCAGTAATTTAAACATTGGGAATGAAATTGCAAAGTTAAATTGATTTGTTGCTTTTTTCTGAGACACAGGGCAAGTACAGTATATCAAACAAAAAAGTTTGTATTTGTAAGCTTTTAAAACATTTTTGTTAACAAAACCATATTTTGTTTCTTTTTTTGTGTATGTTTCAGCAAAAATTGGATTGCCATGTTCATAAAGCCAAAACATAAAATGGTGTGGCTTTATTATAAGTATCATCCAAACTATTTTTGTGAATGTATGATTTTGTATTTAATCCTACAAAACTGCTGTTGAAAAATCGTGTGAAGATGTGAGATTACCACTAATGAGCAGGAAATGATCTATTTTTATTATATTATTTTTATTACATAAATTTCTTATTTTATAATGTATTGAAATTTAATTAAAATTCTTGCTGTTTTAATCTTTCTTCAAGGCAAATGAAAAAGTTGAGTCAGTAATGAAGCTGAGGCATCACATACACATCTTGGAACAAGAGAACTTGGGCAAAATTTCAAGAATTGCCGAGTTGGAAATAGAATTGTATCTTCTCAAGGTTTGTACATTGCATGTACACGACTGTACAGTTTGCCATGGTAAAAAGCTGCTGTGCAAAGATTTTACAAGTATCAGATCTTTGAAGAAAATTTGAGCTTACAAATTCTTATCAGTCACCTTAATTTAAAAGAAAGTGGTATACAGTATAGTTTTCCTTTTAATGTTTTGCTGCGCCCCATAATTCGTGGTAATAGATTGTCAGTAATTTCCCAAAATATATTCAAAAGTTATAATTAGTGTTCCTTTTTTGCACCAATTATTATCAGCGGCAGTAGTTGTAGACAAGACAGTATAATTATTGTTGTTTTTATTTTTATCATGTAACTTATATTTAAAAGTAAAACGAATACTGTTCTGATAGTTAGTTGTTTGGTGTGGTTGATTGTTTAATTGTTCAAAGCTACCTCAAGTAATGGTTATTTAAGAGGGTTTTAACCCAAGTTGTCAGTTGTTTTACTAAACACATTAATGTTGAAACAAAACTGTTTTAAAGTGAAAGACTTTTTTAATTTATAAAATATCTGAACAACTAAACCATGTAAACGATTAGTCAGACAAGTATAATTCTAGAGTGAAATAAAAACAAGTTTGTTTAGATACCTGCCATAAGATTCAATTAATATCTCCAAAATGTGTCCAGTTTTTTTTCTGACAAAATGTTTAGCAAGTGGTTGAAAAAGTTTTAAATTCTTGATTTCTTGAAATCCCTAGGAACAAAAACTGGCAAGACTTGAACATCATGTTGAAAAGCTGGAGGCAGAGAACCTCAGAAAAAATCTTCAGATTTTACAACTGGAGAAGCGTTTGCAGGAGGCTTGCTCACACTTGAGGGTAAGATGTTTGAATTTGCTATTAAAAAGTTAGACTTGAGTACCATAATTTCTAGTTGATTACTCTAAGTTGGGTTATTTGTTATTTTTACCTTAGAGCAGGTATTGGTAACTGTCCTTTGTGTGGTATTTTTCACAAAATGTTCTACAAAATGGCATGTTAACTTTGTTCAACAGATTGGCTATTGGTTCTCAAAAGGATACTATTGTCTTATAAATACTGCTCACTGTTGTAGGAATTGAGAGTTTTTTTTGTTGACAGCTGTGCTTGTTATTTACCAATACAGATAAAATTGTTATAAATAATTGTTGTCTGTGAATGGAATTACTGTCAGTTATATTATTTGGCATGAATGAAGGTGCAGGTTTTGTGCTAGTGTGGGTAATCTGTTTTAGAATCTTGTAATGCACACAGCTTGCATGACCACCAAAGAGTAAAAAAAAACTTACAGTAATATTTAATGCAAGTGAAATTTTTAAAAAGTGGAAAAACTGGTTTTTGTTTTATAATTTAATATCAAATTTTGTGGAAATATTTTGTGACAGAATTTTTTCAGAAATTTGTTTTTGCAGTTGGCTCAAAAATCTGCCAAAGCCATGAGTATGAGAGTCATGAAATTTCGAAGGTCAGTTGTTCTAAAAGAATGTGTGGGCTGGAACATACATGTACATTGAATGATCAACTTATTATTTGCAATTATTGATATAGATGTTCTGCAATAAAGTATTCCTGACCAATATGTCACAGAGTGTTATATCATTCTGTAGGGTGCAACAAGGTCTACTCAAGCCACTCAAGAAGAACATGAGCTGGTCCCCCCTGGCCAACCACCGGTTCCTCCTCACCCATCACTATTGCCCCCTGGCCCATCGGAGGTTCAAGTTGAGGAAGCACAAGAAGAAACAGTCATTTCTATAGCCGAAGCTGTCAGTGAGAATGGAGAAATTGCTCTTGAGTGAAGTACTTTTGAGTACTAAACTATCTTTTTTGACAACTAATTTCAGGAACACTTGCCACTGAAAAAATGTTATTTTGTTGGCTGTAACTACAGTAAATTAAGAAAAAAGGAAAGGTTTGGTACAAATCTTCTACGCCACAAATCTAGAGAAATCTTATCAAACCTTAATACAAAAACTTACTCAAACCCTGTTCAGTTGGGGGTTGAAGTTTTGAAATATTGATCAGCCAGTTTCTAAAACAGTTTACTTCAGGTCTGTCACAGTTGATTGATACTAACAGTAGGTTTCGAGTAAATGTTTTTCATTAGAAGACTGCACCTTAAAATATCTTTGTAGTTACTGGTAAGCCACTGAAGTATGACAAATAAGTTTTCAAATTAAGTTTCAATAGCCAGGAATCTTGTATGGAAGAACCTTTTGATTAAGCCTGAGAGGCATTAATTATAGTGCACCAAACCATGTGTATTACAGTTAAGTATTACACCAGACCATGAAATGTATTGCAGTAAGTTTTTGCATAAAATTTCTTTGGTTGCCTGGGAACCAGCCCATCAGGAGTCCTTGCTGCTGGTAGACTAAGTCTTCCAACAAACCACATTGATTGGCCATCTCCCAGCTACAAACTAAGCAAACAATTGATGCTGTACATTTACCAGTAACTTCTCAAAATCTGTGTCCTTCCTCATAAAAGTGGTGACTTTGGCCAACATCCTCAGACTCGTGTGCACCAGCAAGTAATTATTTATTTATTCTGACCCTTAGAAAAGCAAACTTACTAAGGCCACGCCAGTTATACTTCTTTTCAGATTTATGGATCAATTTTGAAGACCCAAGGTGGTAAAAAAAAGAAAAGAAAAAAGTGTTAGAATATTTCAATAGATACAAAAGACAAGGTTCTGTTTTTATTTTTTTTTAAAAAAAAATAGGCATTTGTACAAGACAGCACTAATACAGAGTATTAGATAAAGGCTTATTCACTTATTCAAAATATTTGTAAATCAAACTAGAAAGTTATAAAAAAATACATAAGTATTGTTGATTACTTTAATTATTCTTTCATCATGAAGCTTTTCTGTTTTTAACCAAAAATGCCAGGTTCACAAAACAAGAAATAAAATAGCCAATTTCCAAATTACACTTCACTGCGCATAAACAAAACCTTTAAGTCGAGGCTAGGTGCTCACTTTTCTTGCATTTGTTGTATTTTCAGCACTTGGCCTCGACTCTATGCTTTTGTTTGTTGGCAGTTGAGCGTAATTCGCAAATGGTCTATTGGTTTTGCCAAGCATATTATCATGTCCCTGGCTGTTTTTCAGTCTGTGTTTACAAGATATATATTAATATATAATATTAATATTGGACAAAATACCCATGATCATAATTGATCATTCATACTGCTGACAATCTAAACGTCTATTGCAGCAGTTGTCATGCCAAATATATTTTAAAAGTTTTGCCAGCTGATACAAAGGTTGCATGTCATACTTTAGATGACTGATAGCTTGTTCAAGTGCAGTTCCTGAATTACCTTAAGGTGATTGACTTTTGTCATGTGTTATTGATAAGCCAATCGCACGTGTAGACTGTTCCACTGTACCATAGTAAATGGTTTGAACCCAGGAGTATCAGTGTTTCGTGTGGTGTGATCGTCCGGGTGAGAGTAGTTCTCAGAAG
>JAOBYE010408088.1:0-14201 GCA_025403585.1 Parazoanthus swiftii
GGTTCAGGTTTTGGCGGATTTGCGCTTTAAATACTCCAGTCACTTATAGGGAGTGGTTGAACAGTTGTCGGATCCATCGTGGGGCGATAATTAATGACAACATTTTGTCTATTTGCTTGCAACGTTTTCGGAATTCTTACAAAATGGTCTCCTTTAAAAACTTCGTTTATTAAAACTTGTTCGTTACCTCCGCCAGCATCAATATTAAATTTTATTTTGGCGACTTCTGCAGCGGTTAAAACTTCATACTGATTCTTATTGTGATCAAGCAGGCATGTTCCCCAATGTACCGTAAAGGTTGAGTCTGTAACATTTGTGATGAGAGTTATCGGGGCATGTCTTAACGCTGAGCCGACCTTTTGCTTCATTCCCGCCGTGCTGTAGGAAGGTGCAATTGCTTGTACGATCTCTTTTGCCGAATAATCTCCACGTCTTCTTATTGTCAAAAGAAATTTTAAAAAACTCCAGCTTAATAGACCTCCAACAAGCACTTTATTTCCATATTCTGACGGTCCTTGCACAGCTTTTCCAGCAAGTACTAATCCTGCCTGTTGTTCCTCCGCATCGTAATCATGTCCTTCAGAATCATCTGCTTTAACAAGAAACATAGTTTTATTCAACCCTAAAACGGGTGAACAGTTTATACTTTCCAAATTTAAGAAAGACCAGAGATTTTTTTTCGGCAACGGGTGTATAAGATCCACAGTTGTTATAGGTTGATATTCACGATTTCTCAAAAAGTACCAGTCTTTCTTTTTTGGATTGTCCACCCATAACTGAGAAGCTCTATCCGGAGTCATAGGAATTCCGAACCCTATAAAAAGGTCTTTGTAGAAGTAAATGGTGAAACCTTGAGCAATTTTGAAAATTTTGCCGGTTTTTGAATCAAATTCAAAGATTTGTTTTCCGTTGAATAAAAGCAACACTGTTAACCCAATAAGTAAATTTAAAACGTTTTGAAATTCGAATTGACGGATGTCACCATTCCAGTTTGTTCCGACTTTTGTTGAGAAGATATTGTAACAATACCACAATCGTGATGTGCATAAACATTCTGCAGGGTTGTTGCATCGGCTTTTTCATAAGTATGCACCCAAACAAGCGGCGTGTTACGAGGATCTTCACGTTCCAACCAAACAGAATTTTCCGGCGTATCATATTCTAGGGGAATTTGGTATTCTGCTAAGCCACATTCCCATTCACCTTCTAATTTCAATGTGTCGGGAAATTCGATTTTAAAACGGTATGGAGTGTTATCATTTTTTACTGTCGGGCTATTACTTGGACAGTGAATATACTCGACTGGACGTTCTCCAAAATCAGCCATCTAGATAATTTGAGACGATTGAAATGATGAAAATGGAATCCAAGAATTATATTTTGCATGCCACCCTCTCCACTTGACTAAAGCTTCTCTGTTTTTTTCCTTTTCCACGTCGTTTTAAAATTCGTTCAATTCTAAAAGTTCCCACGTCAGTTACTTTCTGCAATTCTTGTTCGTAAAATGTTCCGCTAATGGGATCTCCGTCTTCCTCGACTAGTTTGTAAACTGGTGGCGTTCTGTTTCTCATCACGTTTTTTATAGTTAAAATTTCTTCTGTCCAGTTTTGTTCGTAACCTTTCGTAAACACATTTTTTGCTTTAACGATTCTCACACGATCACCTACTTTGAATTTTGGAACAATTTGCTTTGTTGGACTTTTTTTGTCGTAAAGTGTGTGTCACACTTTTTGAGCATTTTGCGGTGTCACATCTGCTGGACGCATTTTAATTGATCTGTGGTAAGAATTATTATACCCTTCAACTAAATCTTGCAAGATATCAACATATCTTCTACTTTGTGCGTGTTGAAAGTAACGCCACATCTTCTCTTTTAGAGTTCTGTTGAATCTTTCGGCAATTTGGGCTTTGGTCAGATTGTATGTGACAAAATGTATGACTTTTTGTTTCTTCAAGTATTCTTGAAATTTCTTGTTAAGAAATTCAGTTCCAGCGTCAGTTTGTAACTTTCGAGGTTTTCTACCAGACTTGAATACGTGTGCAAAAGCATCAATTAAACTGTCTCCGGTCTTATTCTTCAAAGGTACAACCCACGCATATTTGGATAACACATCTATAACTGTTAAAAGATTTTTGTAACCACTATTCCACTTTGAACAAAATTGCATGTCTACTAAATCCGCTTGCCACTGTTCATCTATGCCATTAACAAAAACTCTTCTTTTTCTAAAGTTTTTAACTACTGGTTTGTGCAAAGTGTATGTCAGCTGGCTCTTCAACCACTTTCTGGTTATTGCTGCCGGAATTCCTTCTTTCTTTGCTTCTCTTACTAATTTTCCTTCTCCTCCGTAAGCAGCAACAGAACGTGGATCGTAATACAGCTTTCGCAATTTGCCATCTACCGATTTCGAATCGTTCTTCTTTCCCACCGTCCACAGTGTCTCCAGAAGTTTCTTCTTCTTGTTTAGGCTGTTCTTCTGATTTCTTTTCATATTTACTACTACTATTTTCTTCTTTATCGGAGATAACTACAGTTCCACCACAACAAGCGTAATGAACAGTTATACGTTCAAATAAATGTGATATGTCTACTCTAGGACCCATTTTAGAGTGTTTCAATAGCCGTACGGATACGTAATGAACGAATCTCTCGCACGCGCCCTTTTATTGAAAACCAAACGGTACTTCTTTTCCTGCCTCACCGAATGGATTTTTCTTTTACGAGAATCTCGAACGATTTTGCTTTTGTCAACCGTGACAAGCTCTTTATTGGGATCGTTGATAACAACATCGCACATGGCTTGCATATTCAAAATTTGCGCATTTGCGAAATTCAGCGTGAAACCTCGAATCTTACATTCTTGTTTGCCGGCACAGGTCGTGTATGCATAATTCTTCGGCCCTGCCGAGACGAGTTCAATGATGTGATCTCCTTCATCCAGTTCGTTCGTCATGTCGCCCAGATAAGGACCAATGGGAAGACTTTCTTCATTCTCGGCCGTGGTATAAATGACGCTGTCCGTGTCAAAGTATAAAACACGCTTGCCAAGCTTCTCCAAACAGTTGTACAGGTGCAAGCGCGCTTGCAACGTTGTGAAACCTCCGATGATGACATTCGTATTAGCGAGTTCGGACACAAACTCTTCTTTTTCGGTGTAAACAACGAAGCAAACTTCTTCGCTGAAAAAAGCGCATTTTTAACGATATGCTGATCGTCAAAAATGAGCTCGTATAACTCGGCCGCATCGTAACAATATTTGGAACGGACTTTGTGAGGGTTTTGGGCAATTTTTCCCCACAAAGAGTTCAGCATCAATTTAGCCAGACTGCGCTTTCCAGGATTGTATGCAATCTTGTCTTCTTCCAACGTGATATTTTCGTGCTCTTCATAAGCTTCGAGATATGCTTGTTTACTTTCTTCGTCCGTGCAATAGGATGGCCAACCGCTCGCTTCTTGCTTCTGTTTCATGAAATAGCATACGTACTCTTCAAAGATAGTTGTCGAATTTTCTTCCCAGTGCCAAACTTCGTGTACTTTGATAATTTCATAGCCCACGTCTAGCGCTTTGTGTAACTCTGGAGTGTACCACACTCCCGTGATTTGCCTCTCTTGCGTTGTGTGTGTGCAGGAGTCTTGATTCATCTCTTCCGCGCATGTGCGACATGGCGCAAACATCAGCTTGTTGTGAAATTTGGCAGGCCGGGTGAAACAACCCTCTCGGCGGTGCTATGGTGCATTTCACGAGGCCAAACACTTCGCGGATGGGTGGGAAATTCATCACATAAATTTCAGGATGGCCAACCGGGTACGTACCTGTCTTGTTTATAAACGGGTAGAGAGATGTAACGTTGTACATTATCTTCTCGCCAGGCTTGACTTTGTGATATAACTTGACAGCATTCTATGAGCTCTTTCTTGAAATTGAATGTGACATTCGATGCGACTTGTCTTGCATGCCATTCGAAAAATTTCTCTCTCGTATCACTCTTCATAGCATTTGGTCCATAGAAATCGACTGACGGAATCGGACCTACATAATCTTGATTGGCAACTGTATTGAAAAAGTGTGGAAAATAACCTTTCTTCAACTCTGTTTGACCAAAAGTCTTAGGCATTCTAGAAAGCGGCATAGCTAGAAAATTTAGACTATCTATGAATGTTATCTTTTTCCCCACTTTCAAAGATAAAATCTTACCACCGTTCATTAACGGTGTGCAGGTAATTCCGTTTGAAAGCAAACAATTAATTACAAATATGCCATCATATTTACCAAAATTGTGTGCAATAACAGTTGTTTTTTCTCTATCATCATCAAAGAGCCATCTAAAAATTTATCGTTCGCATCTTCACCATAGAAAATTTCTTCTTCTCCACTTTCTAATTGTGCAACGACTAGATTTGGCACATGCCTGCCAGTTTCTTGCATACATTCATAGTCGAAAAAAATCAAATCAGATTCACCCGAATTTTCGGGCACTTCGAGCTTTTGGATGAAACATTTATGTTTCCAAGGAACTCTTTTTTCACAATTTGAACACATTTTAGTGTGACACACGTGCTCTTCTTTATCTTTGTCTGAATACTCTTTGTGGCATTTCTTGCAACGTTTGATCTTGTCACATGTCGACTTTCTTATCTTATTTTTCTTTTTGTGTTTTTGAAAACAACGGCTCGTTTTGAAATGGCGGTTACAATCGTCACATGTTTGCGGAAGGTCTGAAGGTGACACTTCACATGTTCCGTAACCTATACAATTTTTACATGTGACAATACATTTATGAGAATCATGCGACTTATAGCCCTTATTACAACTAGTGCAATAATACGGTTTACCGAAGAATGCATTCGGTTTCACAATCAAATCATAATGATTATCTGCGAGATAGAGCGTGATCTGATTTGGAGCATCAACGGCTCCTTTGAAAATTGGCATGAACGCGTGCTGTTTACTATGCACAACAATTCTATACTTTGGAGTTTCAAAATCGCGGTTCAAAAACTCTTCAATCTTTTTAACATCTTCTAGAGTGCTTTCTACATTGGGATTTACACCAGCATCTCTACATAGATTGGTTGCCAACAATTTCTGTTCTTTTGATTTAGGTTTTCTTATACGTTCAAATCTTCTTTTCAATTCTTGACTTTCATCTTTTCTTTGACGTGCCAAATAAACTACAATTGCGCGTGCCAAACACAATGTGTCATCATTTGAAATGTGAATCAATCTTTTGTTTTTGATAAGTTTTTTGACATTAAATGTTGATCGCAGTCCTTTTCTACCGCCGCCAACCATTTTGGCAGAATCAGCCCACACTATGTTGATTTTGAAACTGTTGTTCAATTCAAGTCTTCCATTTGATTGCAAAACATGCTCAACTTGTGATAAAATTCTTTGAGGTGTTAATTCACTTATGGGCATGAACGGTAAACTGATTGGATCATCATTTTTCAACCCATCCACTCTCATGATAAAACGAATTCTATCGTTTGATTTTCCTTTAACAACTACTTTCAAAATGTTGTCAATCATGTTGTGTACAACTTCCATTATGTTATCAGTGCCTATAACACTTTCTAACCCTCTTGGCAATGTAAATGTATAATCATATTCATCTACGCCAAACCTTCGATAATGTCTTCTGTTATCCAAGGTGTAGAGTAAATTGGTATCAATAGAACCACCTCTTTGGTTTACAAATTCGGGTTTTTTATCAAGTTTCATTCCATTCATCACCCATTTCAGCACGATATGTGTAAGGATCTTCACCACTTGATAACAAAGTGTCTGGGATTGGAAAGGGGTTGTATCTTCTAACCATTCCATGAATATAGCATCAGAATGCTAAATAAAAAAGACAGGAGACTTTGTTTAATAAACAAACTTTGTATATTTCTTTTTTCGCTAATACAATGTTTCTACAGTTCATTCTCTAAATCTAAACCTAATTCTCATTATACACACGTATTTTAAAATCAGGTGCTATCTGCACGCGCCATTTTTCTACTGCTACTTCTGAAGTAATCCCATTCAAGACGTTATTCCAATCCTTCCAATCCTACAGAATTTAAACAAAAATAACCGCTTTTACAAACTTGCTTTCTATACTTCTTAAGCAATTCGTGTCCACAAACTAGACAATTTTTTTCATGTATAAATCTATGAAAAGCTGAAATACGTTTTAACTTAACAAACGAAATATAATCAGTTTTTTCAAACTTGATTTTTCTACAACTCTAAATTTTGCTACAAAAGTTACATTCTTGTTCGTGATTTAAGCGATGTGCTAAAGCTTTTCTTTCCAACAAACGCAATTGTTTTGTCTGTAGATAAAACAAACAAGCAAACGGTCTGCTAAAGCTTCTCTTTCCAACAAATGCAATAGTTTTATCTGTAGATAAATCAACGATTCCATCTTAGATATTCCAACCGTTCAACCAAATTTTGTTTATGTCTTTCATTACTATAACAAATCGGACACGGTATTACCTAAAAAATAAGTAAAAATAATAACACTTAAAATTCCTAATAAAGCTCCTTTGAAAAAATAAAAAATAAAATGCGTCAAATTTTATCAGTTAACTGATAAGACACGCACTGAAGTAATACAACTATCACACCCGTTACAATATTTGTTAACATAAATTTTTCTAACAACTGTAAATTGTGTTCCACAAACTTGACATCCCTAAGTAAACAAACAAATTATTTATTATCTAAAGACACGTATATATCTTGTATCGTTTCTTCCAATATTTCGCCGTCATCGCTATCGTAAAACCAGCAATAGTTACAAAATTGATTTTTGTAAACCTTTTTCAACGAATGAATAGAAATGTTGGACGATTTACAATATCTACATCTAGGATGTGCCACCTAAAATTAAAATCAAAAACATCCTGAATACATATTTTTAATACCTACAATTTTAGTTCCACATTCCAGATTAGAACATTCTAACACGTTTTCATTCATTTTTGCTAAGTTGCTATTGCCACATTTATTTATAGCATATAAATGAATCAATTTTCTCATCCTTTACACGTTTCCAATACTTTTCATACAAACTCATTTTGTTTTTAATTACCCTAAATTTGTCAAACGGGTATGTGAAATCGAACTGTAGTTTGATTCTACAAGATTTATACATGAAGGAAATTGTTTGTGCAATTTTTTTCCAATCAAAATAAAAAAATCTTGATCTTCATAAAATCCTAGCGACAACATTGCTTCTTCATAGTTTTCTGGTGGATAATTAGCTTGACATACAATTTCTTTTGTGAAAAGAAGTCGTTGATCGTCTGAACAAATCAAATAATTGATAAAAAGAGCTGCACCAAACTATAAAAAGAAGAAAAAACCGTATTAGTTGAAAGTTTCCAGAAAATGTTCCTTTACAAACAATAAAGCACTTTCTAATTTTCTAAATTCGTCAGTTTCGCAACCACAGAAATAATTAATAGTTTCATTTCTTTTCTCTTCCTTCATTTGTGAAATATCATACGAAACTTCACTCCAGTTTATTTTATACCAAGCAGAGTAGGCAATGCGACATGTTCAGGTTCTATTTCATTAATTTCAGTATTATAATGTAAATCAAAATTTTCAGGATTAGTGATGTCATATATGAACCGCATTCTCTTTCGTTCATCTGCACACAAAAATGAAATCAATAGCAATTTTCCAAGCTATTAAAGAAAGAAAAACATAATTAGAAGCAATGTTAGCCGCTAGTAAAACCCATCATAACAGGAATGCCAAACAGAATTAAATTTGTAATCAACATGCGGTCTTTGTATTTTTTACACTTCTTGTAACGTTTTCTAATCTTTTCTAAAATTTCGTGATTCCAATCGCCAACCTAAAACAGAAATAAGATTCAGCAGCTTGTCATTTTGAGTGAAAGTTTACTTGTAAGCAAGCCTACGTTTCTTTTCTGCAGCCATTTCACGCTTTACAACATTTGAATCAAGGATTCTGAAATCCCAGTACTCAGTCTGAGCTTTGCCTGGCTTTTTGGCACTCATCTTTTTGCCTTTAGATTGAATCCAATCATAGCAGCTGCCTGTTTTATTCTTATAGTCAACATTTTTCACCAAGCCTGTTTGGCATGTATGCCTTAAATATCATAGTATCTTCATTTTCAAGAGTAAATATGTGAACAGAACCGTCACCATATTCGCTGACATCTTCCAGTATTTCATGTTTAACAATATAGAAAGATATGTCTTCAGGAACATCGCCCCATTTCCTTATGTTTCGAGAATCAAATTTCTCAAAAATCTCCTCGGTGATGACTAAACCCTATAAATAAAATAAAATTTTTACTTCTCTTATTCTCTTATTATTTAAAATATAATTCAAATAATAAAACAAAATCTGACTTCTTCGTCTTCGTCACAAGCTTCGGCTCCTGCAGGAAGATCTCCAGCATTGTTTCCAATCGTTGCAGCATTTGCGGCAGCAGCGGCATTGGTTGGGGCTTTTCTTTTCTTGTAGGCACGCTTCTTTTTCTCTGGTTGTGCTGCAGGTGTGGGTTGTTGAATTGTAGCTTTCTTGGTTTTGGCTAAAGTTTCTGGCAATGATTCAGCGTCGTCAATCTCTTCGACATCGCTATTGGCTTGAGTGAGTTCTGGAACTTCATCATCATTCTCATCCACATACATTTCTTCAGTCTTTTCATTCTCAGGATTCACATCTTTCTTTGCGGCGGGTGTTGCTTGTTTCGAAGCCATCTAAAATTAAAATACGGTATAAGTTTTAATTTAACAACACGGTATATAAAATAAAATCAAAATGAATTACCTTTACTTTCCAATCAAGGCGTGTAGTAAGTCGCTTTAGAATGATTATCACACTATTCCTGTAATAAAATAAATCATATGTTAAAATAAATTCACTATTTGCAAATACAAACTTTTAAAATTACTCACCTCAAGACGAAAATGTCGGAATGAATGGCAAATTTCGCTCACGAAATTTATAGAACAATGTTGAACATGCGCAAAATACCTTTTTCCACACTTTACAATATACGCGCGCGTTGATGGGGGGAGGGGGATACCCCCTATTGAATAAATTAAAAAAAGGTGTAATACGCATGCGCAAGCCATAAATATATTAATCGAAATTATATTTTCACTCATTTTCCATCAAACCCTCCACTGCAAACATCTCGCGTAACGCAATTCATATTATTTTCATCATGAATAGTCCAGTTCGTACACGTTTAGTTGCAAAATTAGAAAAACGTAAATTAACACAATCGGAAGAAGAGTGTAAAAGAACATGCATTATATGTCTCGGAGGTGCATCACCAGCCACATCGCCTGTCAAGAAACAGAAAAAAGATGAGCCTTCTACTTCGAGTAATCCACCCCCGAGTCCGCCAACAGTTTCACCTACACCTTTAGTAGGAGAAACAGAAGCAGACGAAACGGATAGCGAAACGTCTACCGGCTCAGATAACCCATCCACTGAAGAAAAAGGTGATGTCGAAAAGGGTGAGAAAGAACAAACTGAAGCAGAGTACGCTGAAAAACTGATTGTCATCCCATGTGAAAAATGCTCCAACTGCGAATTTCCATCCTATGTCCACCTCAAGTGCCACGACCAATACATGATCCAAAATCCATTCTGAGCTGAATGTCCAAAATGCCGTTCTGCAAAAGAATTCAGCTCCGAACAAGTCGCAGAAATACGCAAAAGATTGGGAATGACTGCCGGACGCACGGTAAGAAGAACTCGTTGTGAATTTCATAGACTTTCTTTAGAACCCATACACAACTTTATGCGTGAAATTGTAGGTTACGAATGTTATAAAAATTGTTATTATAGAGCGTAATTTTTATTTTTACAGACTCGTCCTTGTCCCGTACAAGAAATGGTTGACGAAATAGTTGAAGATTACATATTATCGTATTCTATTAGCTGCATTCATCTTCGAAAATATCTCAGAATAGTTTTATTTTCTTTACTTCCCTGCATATTTCAAGAAATCCTTGAACAAAAACGTAATATTAGTTTTGAAATGAAATGGAGACAATTTTATAGTAACATTCATTACGGCCCCGTAATTGATTTAGATACGGAAACTATTAATACGGTTGTTAAATTTTTTTACAAGATACCTAGACAAGAACGCAAACATTTCTCAGCACTTATTGGAAGAAATATGGTAGATAAATTAATGCAATTAGATTCTACACACCAAGGGTGTCACGATCGTGATTTTTGTATGGAATTAGCAGAATTTTTAGATTAGATTATTAATAATTTCGTTTTATTTTCAGGAAGTTGTCTGTGAATTTTGCCATTCACGCGTAATAGATATTTCTAAAGATGAAGAAATAGATAGATATTACTACTTTTATTTTTGTCTAGAATGTGATTTTATAGATAGGTTTGTTTGTAATATATGTGGGTGTCATAATTTTGAGAGTTCAACGGATGCTTCAAAATGTGTTAGTTGTGAAGGACAATTGACAGCATTACATGGTGGTTCACCTCTAACACAACCACATATGATATATCATTATCATTACATTTGCATTCAATGTGAAAATGTTTATTGCAATTTTAAACACATTCTTGAATATCAAAATTTTTATGACGGTACGGCATGTCAACCACACCGTTTTGATTGTTCTTTTTAGATCCCGCCGTCGTGTTTAAACTGTTTCTTCACTCCCTTTGACGGTGATTGGTATAATGTTGATGCAAGACAGAAAGATTTTAATCTATGGAATGTAACCATTTAATGCGATGTGTGTCCTTTAACAATCATATTTTCTTGTTTAAGAAGGAAAAAATATAAAAATTACTATTATGGAAAAATTTTGTTCAATAGTTGTAAAGAAATTGTTGATAAAACTATGATTGAATATTTTGCAAAAGAATATTCATTTTCATGCTTTAAAATTCTTATTGAATTTTAGAGGTGCTGTTTTTGTCCATCGTGTGGCCGCGTACCTCCTGAAGCACTAGAATACGATGTTAACCCATTAACACGGAGGAAGTGGAACATAAAGATTATGTTTCTTCTGCGAATATGCTTACAAGTTTCAATATAAACGATATGCTGGCGTTTTCAATATACGAAATGTTGAATTAATAACAGCTGGTTTACGTGAAGATTTAAGTGAAAATATTGACTATCTCGCTAGAAATGTGAAAGTGCAATTTTCTCATTCTCTAAAATCACATTATGATACAGTTTTTTCTTTATTTTTATAGGATCCCCCAGCATCGTTCTATTTTTCATTGGGTGTACTAATGACTGCTTATTCAGTATTTTATTATTATATTTTATATATTTTTATATATTACATTGTTTTATTTTTTATTAATCTGTTCCCATATTTTATAACATTTTACTTTTATTTTTATAGGGATCTTCAATATATTTATCAATTCTTGTTTTAATAATTGTTTTAGCGCTTGTAATTTTTATTTTATATTATATTATTTTATATTTTATTAATCTATTCCGTTAAAAATTTCAGATTTGTCAACACAACGTACCATTTAACTTTAAATATCATTATTATAGAGGAGGAAAAAGAAAAACGTATTGTATATTATGTTTTTCTTTGTAGATTCCTATACATTTACAATGTATTCATGGAACTAATAATGTACACACATGCCATTTGTGTCAATGGATATGTATACTTGAATCAATTACATATGATGATTAAATGGTTTTTAATTTTAATTTTAGATTCCTACATGTTTAAAATGTGAACAACAGATGGAACGTTTCACATACAACGGGCAACGACATAAACATTATATTACAACATGTTTATGTGATATAGTTTTTTATTGTGAACGAACTGGATATATTCTCGAAGGGTTAGATAATGGCGAATGTAGTTTTGCATTATCTCTCAAACGTTTTAACGGTTTCAAAAATTTCATTATATATTCTTT
Organism: Parazoanthus swiftii; assembly: GCA_025403585.1. Lineage (NCBI taxonomy): Eukaryota > Metazoa > Cnidaria > Anthozoa > Zoantharia > Parazoanthidae > Parazoanthus > Parazoanthus swiftii. The sequence goes on from JAOBYE010408088.1 coordinate 11,934, forward strand.
ATTACACAACATTGGACACAATTTTAATACAATCTAATTTCTCAGATATTTATAGGTTGCAGATGCGTTGAATCGTTGAATGAATCATCTTATATCGAACGCAACAATTTAATAGGTCCACATATTCGATCTTGGACATTATGGCTTTGTAATAGTTGTAATAAAATAAATATGCGTATTTCTTCTTCTTCTTCTTATTAATTATAATTTTATGTTTCTTTTCTGAACTATGTTTGTAAATTAAGCAGTTGCAAGTCATCTAACACGTCTTACTTATTTAGCCGTAAAATTTTTTATGGCGTTGATTTCAATCATTATTATAATCATATATATTGTGAAGATTGCCACAACCATTATTGTTTTATTAAATGTGTTTTTTTTCAATAATTCAAACGCCATTTTTGATTAAAGCTTAGCGGTGATCATTTAAGTTTATCTTGTTGTTAATTTTCTTTTAGGAAGATGAAAAAAGAAACGATGATTCATGCCCAATCTGTAAATTACATTTTAACGAACATTCAATCGAACAATTTAGCAGTTGTTGTCATCGTATAATTCTAACTTTTTCAATTTAATTTTTCTTTTAGATACTGCAACCATATCTTATACATACATGTACTTTATGTGGATGGTATAAAGCAAAATTAATATCTTCTTTACATATTTATCCATATAAGCCACACTATCGATGTTTAAATTGTAATGTTAGAAGTGATTATAATTCACCAATTTTTAGAGATGATTTCGATTTACTTTCAGATTCTTGAAACTACGTGTGAACGTTGCGGGTTTGGCGATTATCATGAATGCAATGACAAAGAAGAAATGTTAATGCGTGAAAAAATTTGTAAAAACAATTCTTTAATATTATTTTATTTTTGCTTAATTTGTGACCGTAATACTGCACATATTCATGATTTTAATTACGATAGTTACATTATAGAATCTATTACCGATTCATTTTATGATTCATTTTAATCGCCATATTCAAACACGTTTTTAATTTCAGTGCCACCAATGCAATATCAATATAAAAGACCATTCAAGAGCACAACTACGTATCTGTTTGAATATACCTTATGAAGGAGCTTGTTTTCATTGTAATGGAAACTTATGTAGACACACTAGACGTGGATTGATACATTGTTATTCTAATTGTAAAGGTTTTATAATTTTTGCAACTTTAAATAGCATCAGTTTAACATGTTCTGTTTGTGGTTTAATATTTTTGTAATACTGGTTATAAATTGATATAATAAAAAATTTCATTTTTAAATTGTTTCTTGCTTCTTTTGTTTTAGAATGAAGATACTGTGGTGCTGACATGTCGATATTGCCATAAATATATTCGCAAATTAATTTTATTTGAATTTGTTTGCGCTAGTTGCGAGTTTGAATGTTGTTATGAAGTTTGCGAATATTGTAAATCTATACCCTATTTTTTAAAACATAGAACATATATGTGTGTTAGTTGTAGTTGGGAAATTCTTTACAATGTTTAAATTCTAAAACCGTTTTTTCTCGTTTTTATTTTAGAACAACGATGAGAGTGTAATGTGCCACTATTGTTTTAACCGTTTCTATTGTAGAAGTAGCCCTAATCATTACTCATCATTAGATCGGTCTTTCACTTATATGTGTTTAAGTTGTGCTTGGGAGTTGATAGATAATTTAATTTAAATTATCTATTTCTTTTTAGAATCCGAACGATGTTGGCACGTATTACTGTATTAATTGTGGAAAATTCTGTGATAAGAACTATACAGCGGGATTATACGGTTTATGTTTTAGATGTTTTAGAAATCCAAACCTAGCACACTTTAGTTCAAATTTTATTTTCTCGTTTCATCATTAGGTGAAATCGTTGTATTTCCGTAGAGATGGCAAGTGGATGTGTTATTGCAAAAACCGCATACATACGGAATGTATGACATTGTGTCAAACATGCTTAGAAAATCTTCCAAAACACACATTGATATGTTTGTATTGCGGTTGGATAATAATGGATATGGATTAATTCTTTATTTTAGTATGAAGATGCGTATGACGAAGCCGCTTTGGAAACCTTAAATGTTGTTAGAATAACCATGAGTCTTATAAGATAATTATTCAATATTGATCAATCTTAATTTTAGATATGTTGCTGCCGCATTCTGAACTATTGGAAACGTCTCCAGTTCACAGGATGGTGACCCATATAATATGGAGTTGCAAGAGTATTCAAACCTGACACCTACTATATGGTAATACTGACTGCAGTTTCAGGAA
>JAOBYE010408199.1:0-14200 GCA_025403585.1 Parazoanthus swiftii
CTGTTGCGCGTATTACCACGTACTTGGCCAACTTGTCACGCAACAAAACTTGTGCTCCCGCTTCTCAATCCTCTCATTTGATTGGTCAGTCAGATACAAGCGCGAGCACCGAAGCGCGAACGGTAAACAAACAAGATGTTTGCTGCAGGCAGTTGCTCTCTCAGTTTTGTTGCTGTTGGAAGGCGAAAAAGAAAATAGTCCTAAATTAAGGCAAATACATATGCGAGAATGGAAATCTGCCTCTTTAGCCTGTCTGTTTTTGTAATCTATTTTGGACGACGTGTCCCACAGACAAGGGAATTTTTTCAAATCTTTTATTAGCTGCAGCTTCTTATCTTCGGCAAGTTCTTTCCCTAAGGTAACCGGACTTGAGTTTTTTACTTATAATTTCTGGTTCTTCGTTTTCCGCCATAGTTTTTGTTTTTGGCCGCGGTGGAACGCGCGCGCGAGCTCATCACACGTCAGATTTATGCGTAAGTGAAAAAACCAATCACTTGCGTTCACTTCCAACTTTGTTGCGCGACAAGTTGGTGTAGTGGTGGTAATACGAGCAATGACACTTGGCCTCGTATTGTATTATTTTTTAACCGAAACAAAAGTATAATTGTCTATGCTTGTTTATAATACAAAAATACACTAATACTTACATTTTATTTGCTGATTATCCTCGATTATCGTTACTGTGTCTACCTTTCTTAGTCCCCCCAGTCATATCCTAAGAGGCGCCGCTACCAGTAACCACAAAATGATAAATAATGTAAACAAAGGAAGTCGGCAGTTGGAATTGTCTGTCAACCTCAAATATTTATTGTACGATTTTCATCCTTTAAAGCGAAAAGACAGCGACGAAGTGTCGTTTTAGAGACATCGTTTAATCACAAATGCAAGTCGAGCACAGACTTTGCGTGATTGGTTCCTGAAAAGCTGCAGCCCGGCGAGAAAAAACAGCCAAACTTGAATGTTTGTGTGTGTGTGACTACGTGACGTAATTTACTACAAAACACCATTGTGAAGATTTACTGGACACCAACACACATATAACGTACTTCAGATATCTTAATTTGGCGAATTCATCTGTCAGACAGACAATGGATCAAGAAAATGTTGAGTGAATTATTTGCGTGACTAACGAAAGGATTCAGTTGCGACCTTTGAAAGTGCGAAAATGTGGTAAGTTCAACCGTTGTTTTGGCGCTCGCTTTATAAGATGCGCGAAATCTTTTAACACATTTTTGTAGAGCTGCTTTTTCTCTGTTTGTTCATGGTTGTAAGCGTATTTCAATCCGAGCCACTTTGACTTACTTGAATTTGAAATAACCTAGTCGCGGCGTTTCCGGTTCTCTTGCAAAAGTACGTCTGGAAAACTGGTGAGTTTTCTGAGAGACAAAACATTATATTTTGCAACTTAAAACACATCAGAGCCAAGAAGAAGGAGAACTTTTAACTTTTAGTTAAATAGTTTTATTTTTGAAGGCCGCAAAATGCATTTTAGATGATTTGGAAATTAGCCGAAAAAACTGTCGGTAAACAGCTGACGAGGTCATTCGCTTTAATTATCAATATTTTTATAATTTTGCGTTTTGAAACAGAAGAAGTCGGTTTTGGTAGTTCCCAATAGATATCTGACTAACCCACAAAAAAATCAGCGAAATCTAAATTTGACGTGAAAATGAGTTAGTCGGTTCTTAAGCGGACAGCTTCTTAAAAGCGACTTTAGTTTCGGAATTTCCCCAATAAAACAGGAAAGACGCAATCTGATTTGCTACTTGTTACATGTAAACAGAAAAAAAGGTGCAAATGTTTTTTTTTAACACTGTTTCCTTCTTCAAATCAGTAACCCCAAATAATTCCAAAAGCTCTGAAAACCTTTCGTGTTTATTTGCTACTTTTTACCATCCTAATTACCCACGACCAGCTCCCATCTGGCATCGTAGCTCAAGCCCCGTCCGCACATATAGCCGGGTATTTTCGAAGACGGAGGAGTTTTTTTCCGAATACGGCTATAACCTATAAACGTAACCGGCGTTTTCGGGCACCAAAAACGGAGGTTTTAAATACGCTGTCCAGAGTGGAGATTTTTGAAAACAGAAGTTTATCGTATTCGTGTGGACGGGTGGAAACGTTAACGGAGGTTTTCAAATACGATGTCTTTTTGGTGACGTTTGCCATGATAAAGTTAAAATTTAGGGTTAAAAGTCGAGCGAATGAACAACGCGGTGTGAAAATAAACAAAGACGGCGCGGAAACTTGACTTTCGCGAGCTTAGTTGTTTAGTAATGCGCATGCTCAATTAGAAAAAGACTGCTCGAAAACTGCAAATTTACCAGTCTCCTGAGTTAAACTTGTAACGAGTATTGTAAGTGTCATTTGTATTGTACATGTAATGGTAACTAATTATGCGTGTATCTAAAATAATAAAGGAAAAAAATGTTGTTGTTGTTATTGTTGTTGTCCGCCAAGTTGTCGTTGTTGCGAGCGCATGCTCAGTAAGTAAAGTCTAGCGTTTTTGAATCGTATTCGCGTGTGCGCGTGGACAGTCAAATACGAATCGAATGAATTAGTGCAGGTTTTTTTAAATACGGAGAAAAAACATCTCCGTTTTCGAAAATACCCGGCTACGTGTCGGTGGACGAGGCCTCAGTTGGTAGAGCAACGGTATAATCTGTTCCAGAGGTTCCATGTGGGCCCCTTTTCTTTCTAGGACCATCGCTCAGAAGGAACTACTTGGTATATTTGTACAATGCTTCAATGTACAAAAATTTGTCTTATCTAAAACATTTGGTTTTCTGTCTTTCAGGTCGGATTTACAAAAACTTTACCATTTCCTTCAAATGGATCCAAACATGTCCAACTCCTCTACAACAGTTTATCAGTGCAGAGTTCTGGCACTCAGTTTTCGAATGTATGACCTTGGCTCAACCTGGTACATCACCTTGGCTGTCTTGAATTCATGTTTGACTTTTCCAACAATATTTTTAAACTTGATAATCCATGTTGCCATACGAAGAACTCCGAGCATCCACTCTCCTACCTTCGTACTCTTTGCTGGCCTTGTTTTATCTCTACTATTGTCGACTATAATAAGAGAACCCCTTTTTGTTGTTCTTGTGCTTGCTCAGCATTTTGAAAGATGGAATGAAAGCTGTGTTCTGGAAACTATCGTGGTAGGACTCACCATTAGCTTTCTAGGATTTTCTAGACTTGTGATCACAGCATTAGCCTTTGATAGATTTATGGCCGTGCACCTAAAACTACGCTACAAACATGTGGTTACAATGAAAAGTTCGAAAACTTTCATTGGTTTCAGCGTTCTCTTGAGTGGCGTGGTATGTGTCCTGTGGCTATGGTTCCCATTCTTCATGGATCGCGTCGTTGCAGTTTTCGGAAGTCTTGATTTTGTTCTCAATTCTTCGCTGCACCTGACAATATGGTTCGCACTCAGAACTCGAACAAAAAAGATTCGTCTGGAAAAAAAAGGAAGTTATTCGCCTACTTTGAGTTTCTTTAAAAGATCTATGCACACATCTTTATGCATTGCCGGAGCAACATTAAGTTGTCATATACCTTATTCTGCATCATTCTTTGTATTCGTAATTAAGGGCAATACCCCAGAAACGCAGTCTCTTAGATTTATTATAGCAACATTGATCAACCTTTCTTTTATTATCATTCCTGCAACCTCTCTGTGGACGATGCCACGACTGCGTAAAGCAGTTAAAGCGGTTCTGGATCCCCACTTACCATCCTTCTTCAGGTCAGGTCAAAACCGTATCCTAAACGCAGATTCACACAATGTTCCACTACCACGCAGCAAGAAGCCACCGGAACCGCGCATAGATTTCGTTTACGACAATAAGGCAGTGACGCTAGAGATGGAGGAGCTGAGATTAGTAAATCTTGGCAGTTTGGAGAAAGTGACAAACCATGATGCGCCAAACACCGTTCAATTAATTTCAGTGCACTATACATCACAAGGCCTGAACGATAGAGAACAATGTAGGGTCGTGGGTCATACCGACATTACCTGTGATGAGAGTAAGGTCTTTAGCAGTATCAATAACACGTGTGCTGAGAGTATGGAATTCATGTGTGCCCAACGGGAGACTCAAACTACTTGCTATCACTCCAGAAGACACAGTGTGCCTCTGACTCGAAAGCAGCGCAAAAAATCTTCAAATTTAAAGATGGAAGTGCGTTCGTTATCACTTGACGAAATTTCCAGAATGCGTCCGGAGAGTGTCACATCAGTGTAGCAGTTACTAACTGATGTATTTTCTTAGAACGCAATTCCTGCAAGAAGAATCGAGCTACTCTGGAACTGGAGTACACAAGATTGCTGCGTGTTTTTGTTGGAAAATTTACGAACCATCTGCAGGAACTATGGACATGTTTCGAGAACCAAATGTTGAAACTTTAAAAGAAAGAAGACATAATGCTAGGTTTTTCTAACAACATCATTGACGTAAATACAGGTAACTACTTTTGAAGCGTTTTAAGTGAAGTAAGCGTTTTAAGATTTTTTTTTCAAAAATGGTTTGTGTGATATTGCCGATTTTACTGGCTCAATTGGCCCACAGTTTAACTAATTTATCCCCATCGAGTGAATTGCAGAAGAGATGGGTTAAAAGATTATTTACAGAGGACAACTCAGCTAACAGTTCTATGTGATTGATGGTGTTATCACTTTCCATCTAATAAAATAACTCGTTTGCCGTGAAGAAAAATGTAGTAGGTATATGCTGTTTTCGTGAAAATTTAAGATTCAAAAAAAGGTATAGGGTGTTGATTGAAAATTGCTCAACTAATTAGCGGTAGTTTCAGTATAGCAGACAACGCTATAAGTTGTCGTTCTACGGCCCTAATCTCAAAATATTTTTCGTTTATTAGGTGGTACAGAAGGGTCGGGCTCAATTTATGAACATACCGTAAAATCTTTTTTTTTTCAGGAATTTGCAGCACATAAAAATAGTTGCCCCTCATGTATTGCTTTTAATGACGCAAAAACGAAGGCCTAAATTTCCAGTAATTTCGGTTGCTGTGATGGCCACCTTGGACGAAATTTACCCGTAGAAGCGGGAAATGCTTCCCAAAGACCAACGGCGAGCCTAATACAGCAGTCTCAAGATCGCTGATAAGAAAATTCACTCGAATCACTTAAAAACCAATGCTGTTTGTGAATTTTGCAGTTGCAAATTATGCAAATTTCACCGGCGCCAATCGATTGTCCATAAAAATTTTTAAAAGGTTTTTGCATTTTCAGTTTTACCTCTACTTCTTTTTAATAATTTTTTTGAAAAAAAAAAATGGTCGGACCCTTCCATACCACCTTAATCAGTCTCTTAAGTGACTCAACAGCGAAAAGTATTAATATGTGCTATTTTTTGTTCTTGATGTAAAAGGAACCAGTTTTTAAAGTGCCCAAGATAACATCAAATGATCAATAGTAAAATAATAATAATAGTAATCATAATATTAATAATGTTATCAAGAATAATCATCATCATAACAATAATGATAATAATTACGTGTCTTTATTATTTGTTTTTTAAAAAAATTCTATAATTCAAAAGTGATAAGGCCGTCAATAACATCATGTTTTTGTATTGAACACTTGCCTCATCTAAGCACGGAAACATAATGTCGCTAAAAGCAAAATGGCACCCTTTGAAGGACTACTTGGCTTCCTCCTTATCGTTTTAGTTGGCTCACACCGTTTCGTTTCTTCATAGCCTGTTTGTATTTTGATTTTTTTGTCCTTGTATTAAGAAATAGAATAAACAAATAAATAATTAAAAAAAAAACTGTGTCACCTGTGTCACAACCAGTTAATGAATGGGTTTTAGACAACTTTTCAAAATTTAGAACAATTACTAACACCAAACATTTATGCTCTTCAATGGTTAATTTACACATTTTCGCCGACAACCTTTTAATTAGAAAGTTTTTGAAAAATACTCCTCCAAACCGAAAACTCTACAAAAGCCACTTTCCAAGTCGAAGAGCAGAGCAGGAATGACCCGTTTCAAATTAAAAAAGAAAAAGGGTGCGGGATTGCCTGATTAACCTTTTATGGTTGTAAATCCTGCACCTTCCGCTGTATAATTCACCGCTAATATTGAAAAATTTGCAATTTTATGAGGTGAATAAATCCGTTGAAACTATATTGTAAATCGTTTTTCTGTTTTGCAAGAATACATCTCGCAAACGTTCAATTTTTCCAGAGAAAATGTTTTGTCCCTAGACATATTCTATGAAGACTTCACTTTTGAAAAGATTGAGCATGAGAAATCGTTAAGTTGATGTTGTTAACTGGTAAGTCTGGTGTATTAAGTAACAATATATAACTCTGACTCAAAACCGATGTAGTGAGAAAACATAAGCGCGAGGTCGATATTTAGGTTTTACGTGGGTTCAAGAGGATTCAACGGCGTCTTTTGGCCGGAATCCAACCAGCTTGTCTACTATAAAAAGAGCTTTAGCGGCGAGGACAGGAACTTCAACGAAGACGGGCTGCTAAATTTTTAACCTTCCGCTTTCATTTTTTTTCTATAACTAATTCGTATCTTTTTTTACGTGATGTGCGAGTGGGAAAAACGAGCAGCTTTATTTTTGAGGCCGCATGAAGATTGCAATGAGTCACACGCTAACGCTCACGTTCTCTTATAACCCCAGAGTTGAGCTTTTCGCGTTCTGTTTTCTAAAGATGCCGACGAAATAATGAAAGCTATTTTGTAACGTTCTCGTTGACGTTCTCGTCCTCGTTGTCAATTCAAACTAACTGGTGTCAGTCATCACAATGACAGACGACAGAGCTGCTTTGTGAGTCACCACAATAACAGACGACAGAGCTACTTTGTGAGTCATCACAACAACAGACGACAGAGCTGCTTTGCGAGTCATCACAACAACAGACGACAGGGCTGCTTTGTGTCACCACAAAAACAGACGACAGAGCTGCTTTATTTATCACCACAATAACTGACAACAGAGCTGCTTTGTTTGTCACCGCAATGACAGAAGACAGAGCTCCTTTATGTGTCGCCAAAAAATTAGACGACAGAGCTGCTTTGTGTGTTACCAGAATAACAGACGACAGAACTGATTTGTGTGTCACCACAACTGCTGGGTTTCACCCACTCCCTGGGGATTCAAATGACAAAGGGCATGGCGGCCACGTTGGAGCTCCTAACAAAAGAAACTAATTACAACTCCATTGAAAAGGGGCACCAACATGGCGGCTCTGACGTCACATGAAAACCAAGAATAACATTAACAGACGAAAACGCTGCTCGGTGTGTCACCACAATAACAGCCGACAGAGCTGCTGTGAGTCACCACAAAAACAGACGACTGAGGTCAATAAAGCTCTCCCATATCCTTTTATGACGTTAGGAGCTCATGACATGGCTAAATCTAACCAAATCTTTTCCCGAACCAACCGGAAGTGACTCATAAGCGGGTGCTCATTTTCAGTTTGGATGATAGTCCGTGACTCCCCCTGGAAGGGACACCGACCAATCGCCGGTTAGCACAAGCAAGATAAGCTGTTACTCATTTATACAGCTGGGTAGACTGGAGCAAGTCGAGTAAAATGTCTCGTTGAAGCCACAACACAGCGGTCAGGCCAGAGTTCAAGCTCACAACCTTTGGAGTGCGGGTTGGTCACTTTACTTCTTTTATCTTTGTAACCTTGTTTTAGAAACAATATAAATAACACCGAGCATTTATGTCATAAAAAATTACGCAATTTCTCAGTCTTATTCGTTATTCACTGAGTCAATGAGGTCTCAAGGGAGATAAATCCAAATATATACGGCTCGTGGAACGAAAATGTGTTTTTATAAGTTTTTGTGCGAGCGTATGGTTGGATGATGTGCTTTGAATGCATGTGGCGAACGGAGCGTAGCGGTTTGGATAAATGATGGATGGTAAGTCGAGCCCTTGATTGAATAGGATGATCGTACTGGTATCGCGTCTTTGCTTCAGCGATTTGCAATCGAAATCTTCAAGATGTTTTGTGATGGTTCATGGCCGTAAGTTGTAGTAAACAGATTTGACAAAGCACACTACATGTGGCATGACTTTTTCTATCATCTGGCGGAGGTTAGCGGTGTTCCAGTCCTACTTTACATCAACGTATTCAGGGAGGGGACACACAAAGCCAACGTAAGCCGCCTTTTTGTACCTCAGTGTTGCAGAATGTTTTAAGCCTGGACCGACAGCACTTTTCTTAAGCTTTCGGATAAAATAAGGAAAACGTGGCGAAGAGAGCAATATAGCAATGTTCTAGGTTTCCTATTCTCATCAGTTTCTACGCAGTACGTTTTGAACGCTAGCACATATTTAAGGCCTTGAAGCCTGGTTTTCTCGAGCGATGTAAAGAACGAAAGCGCAAGCCGAAGTGTAACGCTCTTATATCACCGTGAAAATGTGCTGACAAAAGATAAACTTTACATAAGTGGAGACGGAAAATTTCTTTTTTTCTTTTCTCGATCCATTCCTCCTTTCGTCGAGCTTCCGTCTCTTACACCGCCATGTAAACAGGACAAACGCAGACGGAAAAATCTCTGATTGGCTTTTCGTTGTTGCTTTACCTTTCCCGTTTCTGCGGAGACACAACTGACATAAAAGCTTTTCCGCTTGCGCTTCCTTCCTTACCGCGTCGCTCTTGTAAAAACCCGGCCTAGTTAAATGAGCGCATGGGTGTATATATATATCAGCTATGAAAAAATGGGGATCATGGAATTTTTGAGGTTGAGTTGACCCGAAACTAATGGAAATACAATGTTTTTTATTGCTTAAAGCTGAACCCCACACTACTTACTGCATGCCCCCTCCCCCCCCCGGTCCAGTTATTCGTAATAGCAACCGTTTGTACAAAGGATTGGTAAGGTGAATCTATAACGAGCGGTTTTCGTTCAATTGGTCCACTTGAGTTATGTCATAAATGATCTATTTAACGCCCGCTCTCTATTAAACGCCCCGTATCTAATAAACGCCCCCCCCTAAAGTTGAATGTGTCACAAGTTTTGTTCACTTGTTTGCAGACCATTACGCGAGGATTGCTATGAGATGAAAAAATTTTGACTTAAATTTTCTAGTTGCAGACTGTTGCAACAGTTACTCGCCTTTTTTTGTTAACATAAACTAATTGCAGGTAATTTTGCTGGCTTGAAAGCGTTTAAATAAGTGTGAAATATCATAACGCCTCTCTTCAATAGACGACTCTTATCTATTAAATGCCACCCCTAAAATCCTTAAAATTAAATAAACGCCCAGGGCATTAAATGAATCGTTTACGATTTGTTGTAGTAAGTGCACGTTTACAGAGCGTATTATTTCTTCCCTTGGGTGCTTTAAACACAAATTGAATCCAAAATTTTGCTTTAGTAACTTTTAAACTAAGTCGAGCACTTTTTCAGTTTTTGATTCAAGCTACGAGAAGCTGCCACAGACTCCTTTGCTGGCGCGAGCATCTAGAAACCTGGGACCAGGGTGGAAATCGCAAAACATATTTTCGTTTTAAGTTTTGTGTAAAATTTACAACCATCATTTTTATTCTGATTCCGCGCTGTGAAAAGAATTTCAGTTATTCTCTTTTAAAATTTGCTCCACAAGACGACATTCATAACGTCAGTACGATTGACAATCAGTTCCAACGATCATGCTCCACCTCCTCACGAGGTCTTGCACACCAATCAGTGTGATGTTCCCTTCTGTGATACTCCCATTTTCTCACTTGGGTTTCCAGGTCCTTATAATTAACTGTTAATAAAGCAAGTTTTGAGTCTAACAAGATATAATTTTTCAAATTTATTATCTTAGTTTATAATGCAACCCATGCGATTCAACAAAACGATTACTTCGCGCCGCGGGACCTTTGCGAAATGTTACGACGTTCATGGCGCCAACTTAACGAGGTGCGTTTAACAAATGGTGCCTATTTTTGTGAAAAATTAGAAGCTATATTTTGCTGTTTTCTTTCTTTATTAAACCACAAAATGTAATTTTTCGCGTTGTTTTAAATAAAGGTAGGAAGGAACGCCAACAAAACGTATCATATTTTGTATTTAGGTCTATTGCTTTGTAACATTCTCATCCTCCCTGCTTGAGAAAATAAGGAACGTCTATAACAGAAGTAATCGATATCTAAAAAATCCAACGCAAGTTCTAAGTCATCGATAACAAACGGCCAAAACCTAGTAATCGGAAACTGAGTTTTCCTCAGCTTTTCAAAAGCAACAGTACTTTTGTTACCGATAATTTTGTTATCGAAGATTATTCTTTTAGTCTGAGTGATAGTTATCGAAAGCTAAACCAGTTTGTTATCGACAGCTAAACCAGTTTGTTATCGACAGCTAAACCACTTTGTTATCGACAGCTAAACCGATTTGCGAACGAAAACGAAACTGGCATGCGTATTTTGGCTGTTACTATATTCCCCTTGTGTGGAAAAGCTGTTTCAAGCACTATAGGTTATCGACTTCTTTTGTTATCAATACAATTTTACTCGTCTGTAAGAACCTATTGACTTTTAACACATTGTCAACTATATTTTTGTGTGCAAATAAAGGATTGTAAGGTCTTTGCAACAGGAAATCTGCACTCTTGCAAAGGTCAGTGTGGCGAGAAACAATTTGTAACGCGTAAGTCCTCACTTCTAAGACTCAACACTGGAGATAAAGATAGTTTTTGACAACACATGTTTAGGCGGGGGCTCGGATTTTTTGTTTCTATTACGGGGTTCCACAAAGATAAACCGTGCACAATAACTTTATATACAGTGACTTCGAGCAGTATTAAAACATGTTTATGGTACCTAAACCTATTGACGTTGTTTCCATCACGTTACAAGAATAAAACACTTAAACAAACTTAACAAAACTAACAATAGTTTAAGATTGAACATTACTCGTTTCACGAAACAGAACCGAAACTTGTGGCAAAACTTCAGTTGCTTCATTGAACCGGCTTTCGGGATGTGATTTAACTATAGCACAACTACTATTTGGTATCTTAAAATGATTGGGCAAAAGTCCCTACCTCTAAACTGGCTAATTTTTATTTTAAAATACTACATTTACTCATGCAAATTGCAAAATATCGCACTACCTTTTCCAGCTTTTAAAGAAAACCTAAACTATCAACTATGAACTGAAAAAGAAGGCGAAAAATTATACAAGAAACATTTGACATTCAAGTGGAAATGGCAAATCGCCGCTGACATTTGCTTGGTGGCACACATATTCCTATCTCTTCGATTCTTTTCATTTCACTTATTTATCTATTTATATTTTCTTTTCCTTTCAAACATATTCTATGTTAACTCTAAGTATTAAAATATGTTACATAAGTAAAAAAGAAAGTAGCATTGTAATTAGTAAGTTTTTGTGAAACTTGCAATAATATTGTAATTTAAAATTAGAATATTTATAACAGTGTGTGAAAGAAACTGAAATAATAAAAATAGTAATAATAATAGCATAAAAAAAATAATAAAAATAAAATGTTTATGACATGAATTTTTTAAACATTCCATTCTTGCGATTTCTGTGAATATAGGAGGTCACTGTCAATTAACGTGCGGTTTGACATTCTTTTTTAAAAACCGCGGCAAACAACGTACAAATGAAGCCAAACCAAAGCCAAACAAATACATGTATGACAGGGCAAAATGCTGGTCCGAACCACAAGTGACGGACCTGGATTTAACCAATCAAAACGAGCTAGCGAGCCACAAAACAAGCCTCCATATTAACTGATTGTTCTCGACATTATCGAGCAGCTTCTTTCAACGACAAACACTGCCACATGTTGTTCTGAATATGTCTGTTGAGGTCACTCAGCCGTTCAAACCGTTCATGACAGTGATCACAGAAAAACATCTCTTCCATTGGGCAAGATATTTTGTGTCTTGCGAGTAACCACGAAGAGCTAAACCTTTTTAGGCATGAGTCGCAGTTGTACAGTTTCTTGCCAGTTTGAACTCTTTGATTGGTGGACGAGTTACCAGGTTTGCTGAATGATTTATTACAATTTTCAGAGCAGCAAGTTGTTGTTTTTATATGTTTTCTCCTGTGTCTAATCAAGTTCGTAGACCTATTAATTGACTTACCAATCTGGTTGCAGTGGTACGTTTCCATTTCCGCATGTACTCTTTTGTGTGCGACCAAGTTACCTGGCCGACTGAATGACTTGTCACATTGGTCGCAGCGGTATGGCTTAATTCCTGTATGTGTCCTTTTGTGCCTGATTAAACTGCTAGACTCACTGAATGACTTGTCACATTGGTCGCAGTGGTAAGGCTTAATTCCTGTATGCGTCCTTTTGTGTTTGGTTAAGCTATTCGACACAAAGAATGACTTGTCACATTGGTCGCAGTGGTAGGGCTTAATTCCTGTATGTGTCCTTTTGTGCGTGATTAAACTGCTAGACACAGTGAATGACTTGTCACACTGGTCGCAGTGGTAAGGCTTGATTCCTGTATGTGTCCTTTTGTGTATGTTCAATTGACTCGACAGCCTGAATGACTTGTCGCATTGGTCGCAGTGATACGGCTTTAGTCCTAAATGTATCGTTTTGTGTCTGACCAAATACCCAGGCTGACTGAATGACTTGCCACACTGGTTGCAATGGTATGGCTTAATTCCTGTATGTGTCCTTTTGTGAGTGATCAAGCTACTCGACACACTGAATGACTTGTCGCACTTGTCGCAGTGATATGGCTTAATTCCTGTATGCGTCCTTTTGTGTATTATCAAATTACACGACACACTGAATGACTTGTCGCATTGGTCGCAGTGGTATGGCTTTAGTCCTAAATGCATCTGTTTGTGTATGACCAAATAACTAGACCGACGGAATGACTTGCCGCACTGGTTACAATGGTATGGCTTAATTCCTGTATGCGTCCTTTTGTGAGTGATAAAGTTACTCGACGCACTGAATGACTTGTCACATTGGTCGCAGTGGTAGGGCTTCATTCCTGTATGTGTCCTTTTATGCGTGATTAAATT
Source organism: Parazoanthus swiftii (assembly GCA_025403585.1). Taxonomy (NCBI): domain Eukaryota; kingdom Metazoa; phylum Cnidaria; class Anthozoa; order Zoantharia; family Parazoanthidae; genus Parazoanthus; species Parazoanthus swiftii. The sequence goes on from JAOBYE010408199.1 coordinate 13,017, forward strand.
TCCAGACACTCTGAATGACTTGTCACATTGGTCGCAGTGGTATGGCTTAATTCCTGTATGCGTCCTTTTGTGAGTGATCAAACTACACGACACACTGAATGACTTGTCACACTGGTTGCAGTGGTAGAGCTTCATTCCTGTATGTGTCCTTTTATGTCGAATCAAATGGAAAGACGTTCTGAATGATTTGTCACATTGGTCGCAGTGGTACGGCTTCGTTCCTGTATGTGTCCTTTTATGTTGAATCAAATAGGAAGACCTTCTGAATGATTTATCACATTGGTCGCAGTGGTAAGGTCTCACACCGGAATGTGTCCGTTTGTGTACGACCAACTTGCTAGGCGAGGGAAATGACTTGTCGCACTGGTCGCAACGGTAGGGCTTCATTATGATATATGTCCTTTTGTGTTTTCAGCCCCACTTGTTCTATTAACAATTTGTTATCTGAAACCAACGAAAGTAAAATACGTTAAATCGTCTCTTGCCTGTTAACATTTATTGTTGTAAAGTAATAATTTGTTTGTTTCACTGACTGTACCTGCAAGATGTACGTTTAAATTTTAAATGTGTTCTATGTACTGCAAAGAAACTATCAGAAAAACATTGTAGACAAAATTTCAGTGAAAACCTTTGATTTATTGAAGCAGAAGTAGTCTTTTTGCCGATTTAGTAGAACTCATTTTCTACTGGGCGCCATATTCTCTTGTCTTCTTAAATTGAAATTATATTCCAAAGAGCAAATTGAAAGTGTTATTTATTCTGAGAAGGGTGGGGGGGCAGCAATGGACGCAATCACTCCTTCAAAGGTTGTTCCGGCTCTGGTTCCTCACACGTTTGCTTCTTATTGGAGAGAGGTAGGTTTCAAATGAATATATTGTAGAATTTCAATGAGAATCCCATCACAAAAAATGTGTATTTGATACATTAAACTGATTGCCACCGTATAATACAGAGTATTTCCTTTTCCGATTCTTATTCATTTTTATTATAAGGATTTTCATTTCCCTTTTTTTGAAGGGGTAGGGGGGAGATTGGGTTTGACACACATAGGAGCCCTTTCTTGGCACTACCCCCATGGAAAAAACCACATTTTGTATTATTTCTAATTACTCGCGGCCGCAGGCGAGCGAGTCTTAAATTCGGCTCTTTTTTTTTCCTGATTCAGACAGGAAACGCCTGAGCCA
>JAOBYE010408310.1:0-14200 GCA_025403585.1 Parazoanthus swiftii
TCTTGGCCTTGAAGTTGTGAGGTTTGGTCTCCTTCAGGAGAATATACAGCAACAACAATTTATTTTTGTATCTCCAAGGTACAATTAGAAGTTTGATGCCGGTTTTACGGATAAATCGATACTGGCAATCTGAAAAATAGGGAACTAATCAAGTCAGATATATAATATAGGCCATTATTATTTTCCAAAACAAAAGAATATAGGACCACAGGATGTTGGGATTTACTCTAGGTTACATCTGGCCGGTACTGTACTGTACTCATGATATTATTATTAATAAATTGTTTTAAATGTAAGTTAGATAGATAGTCATATATAGTCTATTCATATTTAACAAAGTTAACATTTAATTTTTAAAGTTAATTAGAAAAAATAATATTAATAATAATTATGTAACTTTTGTAGTGCTAATTGAATAAAATGTTTTCACATTACAATTTTGCAAATTTTTCATTGTTTACTGTTTGTGATTGTTTGATTGATAACTGAACAAAGTGATTTCTGTGACTCAGCTCCGCCCACTAGTTACAATGATCCAGGTCCATTTGAAGATTCCCAGTTTGACATGGTTGTGGATGTGGAGACTACAGATGACACAGAAGGTGTGAACATGTGTTTAATATTAACCCTTGCTCTGCTAATTGAGATAATTTTGTGGAAAAAAGGATTTCCCAGTTTTTGATTGGCTCTCAAAAAATGGATACAAAAGTGTGACCATCTGTTTCAATTGTCTTGAAGAGTAGAAGTGTTTGGCGATATTTGTTCCAAGAGTGGCCTGGCTTTTGAACAAGTGGATGAAAACCAATAAGTAAACATGACTGTCATTGATTTTGTAACTTTTGAATGGTAGTTCTAAGTGTTAACAACTTTCTTTAGAATGTCTCACATTATCACTTTTGAGCCAGTTACCTATAACATAATGGATTGACTATTCATTTTGATCATCGTGAAGAGTGTAAATATTTTGCGTAACTTGTTTTGTTTCAGGTACATATTTTCCATTGAAAATGTTTCAAAATTTCAATCAAAAACCCGTGTGCAGAATTGAACCAATACCTATTTTTAGAGCACCACATAGGTCAGAGTTTTTCACAAATGGAAGGGTCCCTATGTTCCGGTGTAGCTTGATAACAATAAAAATAATTATTAGACAGTGTTTTTCTTGTAAGTGAAAAAAACGGGCTCACAAGCAGGGTTCTCCTAAATGAGACATATTAAAGGGAGACAAAGATAAAGTAGAGGGAGAGAAAGAGTGCTGAAGGCGTGAACTTTCTAGGGGGGTTTAGGGGCATGCCTCCCAGAAAATTTGGAATTCTACAACGTACAAAAACTTGTAGCCGGCATGATCAAGTCAACTATACAGAGAAAATGGCTGGTCGCCGGCCCTTTGGGAGAACTCTGCACAAGTAAATTGACTGAGTGTACATACAGTCTTCCTCAGTTGCTGTGCTAGCAGTAACCTTTCTCAACCAGTAAGTGAAGTCTTTTCTTTAGACAAACACTGTCTATCACTATGTCAAATATTTTTTTTAGTTAGCAACTTAGACCCATACCAATGTCATTATTTACTGGTTGATAATGTTTACAGATGACAAGAAGTCTATTGGGAACAACAGCTCAATGTATGAATCTGACCTGTCAGAGGAAGACCTTAGTGTCTTACCAGGTAATTATGTTTTAATGAAGACTGTATGCAGTTGTATCATTTGGTACAACTACTTAGTTGAGAGGAGAAGATACATTACATTACATGGACCTGTGGATCCATGGTTTTAAACGGAGAACTTTCAGAATGGACTTTTGAGCATTTGATGACATTAATTACCACAGCTGTGCATTACTTGACTCTGTTCATTTGTTTCATTGGCAGACATTCCTCTGAGCCCCACCCCTTCTGTCATGTCTGACAGCGACTTTGATTTTAGTAGCTGTGACTCTGGCATCGAGGCTGAGTTTGATGAGCCTCATGGTAAGCTGTAGAAATTTGTTAGAATTTTGAATAACACATTGTCAGCGTCCAAATGTAAAACTACAGTAATTAATAAATAGCAGACCATTGGTCTAGTCTCTCAGTGTTCTATCATGGGACTTAAAAGAACTCACATACACGTTGGTAATAGAGTAGGCTAATACTGTGTATTGTGACATGTACTGTAGTCTCACTTCTAATGCTCCGCAGAACTCATCCAGCTCCTGTATTCCCAATAGATATTGATTGGCCCCTTAACAAAATTGTTGTTCATACTGACGATAACCACCTCCCCCCCCCCCACACACACACAAAAAAAAAGGGAAAAAATAAACAAGTCAAAATCATTATCTGCACTTGTCTAGAAAGATTGGTCTCTGTTTTTCAGTAAATAAGTAGGGTTGTACCATATTTACATGTAAACAATATACTGAGAGTAATGTGCGACACATACTGTAAAATTTACTTACTTGTCAGGTGCTCCCTGCAGGGCTTTTCACCAACCTTTTAACAGCAAGTGTTTGTTTCAGTGATCAAGGGTCCTAGCCAGACTGCTATAAGTGGTTTGATCACAATTCCTTAAGTTACGCCCTCACTTTTAAAAAAGACCACAACACTAAAATCACCTTAAATTACTCTTTTCGAGGAATGCATAGGATATTTTTCAATTTCCCCGAAAGAACCTCCAGAGACTAGACCGATAGCTTGACGTCCCAGTCCATGGATGGTGTGCGGCAAAAGAAGGTCACCCAAACCAAGGGCCTCTTGTCACCCAAAGTTCAAACCTGGGACCTCTTTGTTGGCAGTTAGATAACAATAATTATAATTATAATAATAATAATTTCTTCACTTGTTATAGTGCTGTGTAACATATATTAAATGATCAAAAATGCTTTACATTGACACAGAGATTAAATCCTAGTTCCTACATGTACATTTACCAATGCGATCTAACATTTAAATATAATTATGCAGAAATACTATACTCTTACATTGTTAAAACTACTTAAAACGCTAATTTATAAAGATACATTTTCAAGTGTTTCTTAAACAAACCAAGCAACTTAAGCTCGTGAAGTTCTGCCAGAAGGCTATTCCACAGTGCAGGTGCAGCAGCATGAAAAGAGCAAGCACCCAGATTTGTGCGCATGACCCCCCTACATGTAGGGCGATCTAAAAATATACAGGTAGTGTCATTTGAACCTATCAACTGCGCTAACCTGGTGTTCACAAGTATATTTAACTGCAGTCAATCTTTAAGAGCAACGGCATAACTAATAATTGTTACATAATAATTTGTTTAATTTGTTTAACTAAAACCAGATGGAGAAGGTGATAAAGACCAGAAGAACAAGGAAAGTAACAGTGACCAGTCAACAAATAAGAAAACTGAAGTAAAACAAGAAAATGAAACAACAGAAGGTTGGTACTGACTGTAACTATTGTTTATTTGTTCACAGTTTTGTTTGAATGTGATATATTATGTACACAACTTATCCAGACTTTCATGGGGAAGGGGGGGATTCTCATGTTGTTTTTTTATTATGGTAATGTAAACTCTGATTCTTTTTTTTCTTACTTTTTAATTTACAGTAGATTGTAATTTCAATATGAGGAGGCTATAAAAGTTTAAAAGTTTCTTTACACCAAACGTTTTCAACAAAAAAGTCATCTTCAGCAATCAGTACCCTGAAGATGACTTTTAAGTCCAAAGTGTTTCAATTGGTGTATTAAAGAAGTTTTTAAACTTTTGTAGCCTTAAAAATTTTTTAAACATTTTATCTTAAAGCAAACTTATGTCAAATATGAGGAGGGTTTCCTGCTGTCGTGCTGGGGAATGGTGTCTGGTGTTAAAACCTTGTAACTTGGGACCTTGACGTGTCTTTTTGTTTTTTAAACCTTGTGACTATCAGGAAATAAAATAAACAAAACACTTTATTATCAAAGTGATGGGGAGGACAGTGTGAATGAACCCCTGACTGAAAACTTAAAAATTCCATTCATCAAAACTATACTCAAACGAATATCCCATGTTAAAATGAAAACAAGCTGTCTACTAGTTTCAGTTCACAATCCTGAAAGACTTTCTTCTCACCATTACATTTTACAAAGAACAGGTGGTTTGGAAATGAGATTCAAGTATCTGTTTAATTATTATATTGAATAAAATGATGCACATGATTGAATTTGTATTCCTGGATAAGAATTAACGTGACTATAAAGGCTAAAACTACTTCAAAATAATTATATTTACCCAATATTAACTCAAATAATTATTCAAAAATAAAGGGTTAATTTATTTTCAAACACTCAGCGTTCCTTTTTCTTTGCTCTTCAGGATGCCACTCGTGTTCACAAAACAGATCAAACAACTCAAATGGCAGAAAAGTTAAAACAGAAGGTGTCAACACTGAAAAGAAGTGCATTAAGAAAAATGAATCAGAAGGTAATTTAAATAAACAATGTCAGAATATCCACTTTCAGTTTGAGTGTCTGTTAATCAATAAAGCTTAGCATAGTTGTACATTGTTATATGGCTGACTGTTTAACCATGCTGTAATTGGCCAATTTCAAGTCTGTAAGTAGCCGTACGAACCTCTAGTTCTGGAGCGGCTGTCATTTACAGCCTCACCTGCTTCAAATAATTAACAAAGCCATATAATAAACATCTTACTAGCCTCGTTTGCTCGGTCCGTACGGCAAACTATGGATCCTCGTTTTTTCCTGCCTTCTTTTCATAAGAGGTACTGGTATGTACTTTGAATGAAGTATTTGAGCCCAATACATCGACTGAAGACCTTTTAGTTAAAATGAGTAGACTTTAGTTTTTTTTTTGTTTGACGTTGAAGAAAGTTAAATCAGAGAAAAAAGAAGAAATAAAAAGAATGCATTAACAAATAGAAAACTTTATCCTGACTGAAAAACCAAATTCTATTACAGAGAGCTTGGATTTTCACTGCCAGTTCCTTTGGGAATTTCTGCAACATCTTCTGGCTAATTCAAAATACCACAACTGCATTGTGTGGAAAAACGAACGACGCGGAATCTTCAGACTGACAGATCACCAAAGAGTTGCTGAGCTCTGGGGCAAGCAGAAGAAGAGATCGAACATGACGTACGACAAGCTAAGCCGCGCCCTGCGATACTATTACAGCAGGAACATCTTAAAGAAAGTTGATGGACAGCGACTGACCTATAAATTCTGTAAAAACCTTGATGGCAAAAAGTTTGCTTCTTAAGTGTTCAATTGTCTGAACTAAAATTATAGTAACATGGGAATTTGTTTGCTCAAAAAATATACTAGATACATATAGGTGAATAATTAACTTCAAAATCATTGTAAGTTGAATGTTGGGTGTCCTGTTTGGTAAGCTTGAATGACTCTCTAAGTTTACTCTCCCTCCCCCCCTTCACAAGACCCATGAGGATATAGGTTTGTCCTAATGATTGACTAAGACAGATGTACCCCTAAATAGGGCTGTGTCGTTTAGGACTGTCCAGAGTGATAGAATGGGGACACATTTTCAAACAGGTGATAACAATGGGGTCTGCCTTGTTAGGAAAGGAAAACCGTGGAGTCAAAAGGAGACACTCGAGGGTTAGATTCTTGCAGGCCAGGCTTTCCAGTTCTCGTCCAACACAACGTGATAGAACGGGCAGTTATAAGGCAGGAAAATATGCTCGCAGATGGGTTGCTGAATTATTGACATGTGAAAAAATGTGGTTAAAAGTGACTATAAAGAAGCGAGGAATGATGTAGACCAAGAACACATATATATATATATTGGTCCAACAAATGCAGGTCCTAAGTACCAACACCTTAGAACTTAGCAAAACAAGGTGGCACCGAGACCCTGTGCAGCCAGAATTATTTTAAGATATCCTCAAATGTCCTCTCAATTTTTTAATGTATCTAATTAATGATTTTTAGCCATTTTTTTAACTTTTAAGTTGCGAAAATGTTTTAACTAACTGTCAGTAGCTAACCGAATTCATGTCGATACATCTTGTAACTTATGTGGGCCTCCTGTGGACGCTGCATGCCGTTTTCTGTGGTGTAACTCAGTAGCTAGGCGGGCAAATGTATGTACAGTGATTCATAAAATGTTGATCTGGTATGTTGGTACATACCTTGACCAAAAGGAACTATGAGTTGTCTACACCGAAGAAAAAAATGAACGTTTCTGCTTTAGACCTACTTTGGACAATCAAGCTGTTTTGATAACACAGGATACAGTACGTACCAGACAAAATAAGAAATATCTTGATAGATAACGGAGTTGATATCGGACGGTACGTACCGGACAATATAGTAAATACATTGATAGATAATGGAGTTGATATCGGACAGTATGTCCCAGACAATATAGTAAATATCTTGATAGATAACGGGATTGATATCGGGCGTTACTATAACCGGGAACGGTTAATATTTACAATATCTGCAGTGAGCTTGGCGTCTTTAATTGTTCCAATCCCCCATCCTTTTGAAGAACTTGTCGATTCTCACACCTCCAGGTTGGTATCGACCGTTCCCAGTTTTAGTAACGTCCGTTGATATCTCATTTTAAACAGTGTTTGTAAAGTGTTTAAAAGTGCACAATGCACGAATGTATAGTGAACGAGACAACTTTCCTTTTTTAAAAAACCTTAGCCAAGTGACCATCTGTTGCTGTAGTTCATAGTGAGATGATCAAGAAATAAGATAAATAATTATTACGAGGAATATTGCATGTCTCAAAACAGTGTTATAAAATCTGATTTTAAATACCTTAATTTGCAAAGCTTACTGATGATTTCCTGGCAGTAGCAGTGAATTATTTAATAGTATAAGTTCCAAAAGTATGTACACATGTATAAACACTGGCCAGAATTTTATAAAGATTATTTTAAAGAATCGTTATTTGGAGTTACAGTTATTTCCATAAAAAGTGTTCAAACAACGTCAACGTTTGGTAGGGGTAACGAGTTGTTTCTGAAGCATCGCATTTATCGAAGTGAACTGTCTGCTTTTCTTTTACGACGGATACAGAACTAGTATAGTATGTCCAGAGCACATAAATGAAATAATTATTTTCTTACAAATTCAGCCACTTGGCCTAGTTGCGCACAAGTAGATCAGCGCGGAAAAGCCTAATTTTTTATTGGGTGGCAAGAATGGCGTAACTATGAATTTCCATGTATACGTTGTTTTTTTATGAGAACAACTTTATAAGAACAACGAGGCTCAAATTGGCCAAATTTTAAGAACAAGCTGAGGCTCGGGATCGATAGCTAATTTTTTTTAAAACTTTACTGAGCCTTGGTCTTTAAATTAACAATACAGAGTGAATAAAAAAAATATAATTCGCAGTCTATCATATTCATTGCCCAAACTATACGCTGTACACGCGTCCTTGCCCAGTGAGGTTAGTTCCTTATCGTTGTATACATGCATCAACAGAAAAGCCTTTTTAATGTGTATACGTTTCGTTATTATTCCCTTTCTATTTGACTTTCCTTGTTTTCTTATACATATATATTTATACAAAATATAAAGACGTGTGAATTTAGTTTTTTGAATGACATACACGGGCCACCTGTTGAGCTTATCTTGAATTTTAGTAAAACAGAAAAGTTGATTAATTTATGAGCCGTAGTAGAGCTCTGTCATTGTATTTGTAAAAATATTCCCTTTTTAATATTAGTAACAAAAAGACCTCCTCACCCCGACATGTCGGAATAATGACTGCGCATGCGCGCGAGGTAGTAAGAGAAAAAACTGAGCTGGGCAAATTTCCAAGATGGCGTCTTGAAATCCAATTTTTAATGCAAAAGAATAAAGTGTAACTTTTTCGACCAAAAAATTATGCGACTGACCTTTCACAGTGCACGAAGAAAAGGAAGATAAACAAACCTGGCGTGATAAAACCCTTAACTTTCGTATATTTTTTTTCTTTTTTTTTGCAAATTTGTGAGCTTGTTTGGCGTTTCAATTTCGACATGTCTCCCACCCCCTCTCCCAGGCTCCCTCCAGCCACCCACTCCCTCTCCTCCTCCCCCAACAGTGCTTAACTCGGAATCGAGACACTGGGTACGAACAATAGTCAGACTGATATTTAAATTTTATTGACTGAATGGTGATGCAATGACATGATGAAATCTTCCGATATCAGAATAAGCATAATCACAGTTAATGGAATCCAATTGAGACGAGTTCCACAATGTCAGAAGTCAGTAAGGAAGACTTTGATCGAGTGACAGGCAAAGAAGACCCGTCATGGAAGGCAAACGGTCACCAATTTGTTGATGCCCATCTTGAAAAAGATCTTTGGATCTTTGGCTATGGCTCTTTGATGTGGAAAGTCAATTTTCCCTTCCGGAGAAAAGTTGGCGGCCATGTGAAAGGCTTTGCTCGAAGGTTTTACCAGGGAAGCATCGATCACCGAGGCGTTCCAGAGGCGGTAAGAAACCTGTGATATATTTTGGGTCACGTTTTTCGACGATTACGTTACTTACTTACTATATACTTTTAAAGTAAATAAATAAAAAAGGACTGTCAGTATTGACTTGTCGCGCTGTCGTTAAAACCCAAATAACTCTTTATAAAACCTATAGAGTTAAACCAGGACTAGTTTCACTTCTTCTAGTGATTTAAATGATCGCTTGGATATGAATTCTTAAACATAATTTTTCAGTTAGAACGAAGACTAAACCAAATGAAAGATATTTCGATCAGCAATCATTTGGGCTCATCGACCACCCACCAACCGCTCCCTTATACACAAGTCATTTGAATCCATGGCCCCCCGACCCCCAAAATCTTACCCCTGGGTCAAATAGCCTGTGAAATAGCCCGTTGTGTGAGACGTTATTCGTTAATCTGTTTGTACATATGCTGCTACACAAACATTGAAGCAAACATTAGGCTTAGCCGAAAACAAGAAAATTTTTCGTGCTCATGTAAAAATCAGGTTGCTATACTATAGAATATCACCTATAGAATGTCTTATGAACACAATTGACCAGTTGCAAAGTGGATGAAACAGGCTCTTCTCAAATAATCTGATTGCACTTGGTTCAGTTCACAAGAGTTTTGAGCTACATGGCACTTATTCAATCCATGCAACAACCTCATAAAGCACATTCTGATCTCAAAAAGCTTTTATTGAAATAGTTCACATTGGCTGATTGGGTAAATGATGTTTTCATGGTCTGTTTTACCAAAGTCGCAAATTGGTAACTAAACAAATGTAACAACCAACAGACTTAGTTGTTACTATTAGCATGTACTTGAGTGTTACGCAACTTTGATCAGCAATGAAAATGATTTACACATCATCTACAAACAGTGATATGTACTGTTTCTGAATTTATAAATCATTTCTTTGACATAATAATACCTCCTCCATTTTGCAAGTCGGAACAGGATTAATGTGACAATCGATTTCTTGCAATTTGAAATATTTTGACATCTTCAAATCTGATGGTAAAAATTGTGAAACACCTGACACTGCTTAGTGACAATCATGTATATATAAATTAGTTAAATCCCTGCACATTGATCCTGGCTATTAATAGACAGTTGTTAAATTCAAGGTTTCTCTGGGCAACAGCACAGTTACAAGTAAGTCAAGTATCAGTTAAAGACTGGCTATGGATGTGCTAAATCCCCACCATGCCGCATGTGGGTTTGGGGGACAGTGGTTTCAAATGACTGATGCTACTTTACATTGGCACTGTTTTATAGTATCAGACATCATCTACAGCTCTTCCCCCTTTGTAATATGTTTTGTCTAATTTTCTTGCGATCTTTAAAAAAAAATTGTGATAAAGGTAAGTAACTCAGATTGATTTGTTAAGCTGCAGTGAAATTAATAAATATTTTACCTTTAAGGACATCTCTTTAATCAGCCTTTAATTCTCTTTCAGCCAGGCAGAGTTTGTACATTAATCACTGACCCAGAGGTGAGTTCAACTTTGGAAAATCACGTTATCAAATACTATAAGTCCAATGAATTCACGAAAAAAATATTTAGGGTCAAGCTTTAAGGGCTAAATACTAGGTATTTTTAACCTTATTGTGTGAAACCAGATCTGACCAATAAATTACATACATGTATAAAGTAAGTCCACAATAGACTAATCTGTTTCAGCCACTTGCCTGTCACTGACATGTCTTGCTGAATTACAAAAATTTTAATTTGATTATTTAACTTATATTAGTGGTGCAATAGAAAAATATATTAGAAATGAAATTTTTTAATTTACAAAGTAACTTTACCACTGTGTTTATACACAGGAGGTGGTGTGGGGCTATGCATATGAAGTGGCGGCAGAAGATGTCCCTCAGGTTGTAGAGTATCTTGACTTTCGTGAGAAGAATGGCTATGAGGCTAAACATGCTGTTTTCCACCCAAGAGACGACACTCAGGAACCATTTAAAGTGCTTTTTTACATTGCAACACCCGAAAACCCATCCTATCTTGGCCCCGCCCCGGCTGAGGAACTTGCCAATCATATTGCTCGCTCAGTTGGACCGAGTGGCAGGAATAGTGACTATCTCTTGAATCTTGCTCAGGCAATGCGGCTGTTGAATCCTGACTATGAGGATGCCCATTTGTTTCAATTAGAGTCTTTAGTCAAGACTGCGTTACAGACAGAATCTTGAAAACTCATTGTTTAATAACTCATATTTTACCTAACACTCAGTTGTGTAAAAAAATGTAGTTAATTCAACAATAACTTAAATTTTGAGGAAATTTTAGGTTCTTGAAAGATGTAAGTAACACCATAAAAATTTACTTTTCACTAGTGATATTGAATGCTCACATCCTTCAATAATAAGTCTGATACCAAGTTAAGCTTTGTACTAACTAGTACAAATTTTAGGACGTTTTATATGGTTCGAGCAAACTTCTAAAATTTTTGCAAGGCTTTGAAGTTTACTTCGGTCAGGCTGTTCAACTGTTTTGACTGATCAGTGGTTTCCAAAACAATCTTAACCCTTTCATTCTCAAACCTGACATTTGATGCATATTATTATCTTTAAGTAAATGGTATCCGAAATCTCAATTTGCAGTTTGTGAGAATGACGTCTTTTCATACAAGATAGCTTGTAGTATGTGATAAAATCCTTTACTATATGGCTGACTGATTTCGCGTGCTGTGATTGGTCAATTTCATGGCCGTAAGTAGCCGTACGGACCTCTTTGTTCTGGAGCGGCTGCCATTTACGGCCTCACTTGCTTTAAATAATCAACGAAGCCATATAATAATTATCTTATTAGCCTCGTTTGCTCGGTCCGTACCGCAAGTTATGGATCCTCGTTTTTTCCTTCCTTGTTTTCATGATGGCCCGCGCGTTTCGCGCTTGGGCCATAAAAGGAAGGAAAAAACTCGGTCCATAACTTGCCGTACGGACCTCGCACTCGGCTAATAAGAGGTATTTATTTTCACATTGAAACAACTCATTTCATGTTAAAAAGTAAGTAGAAGATGGTTGCTCCTAAACTGGCTGGGGCTGAAAGAGTAATGAGCAATTAAAAGAAGTACAGAGTTGCTTAAGCTTCGTGGTACTTACTTTTGGTGGTAAATGTGACTTTACATTATTTTATAAAATGTCAAATGATATTTAAAATGTACAACTATTTTTAAAGTTTACATTTAATAGTGAATTGACTGAAACGGTTTTTTTTATTAAAGATGCCATAAAATCCCGATTATAAGCTCACCTCTTCACTATCAAAAAAACATTTTCCGATTATTGAATTTGACTTTGAGTGTTACTGAAACTGGGAACGGGCAAAGGTCAATACGAGTCTTGAGGTGTGAGAATCGACAAATTCTTTGAAGGCTCAGGGATATGAACATTTGGGAACGTCAAGCTCCCTGCAGATATTGTAAAAAATTGACCGTTCCCTGACCAATATTGACCGTTCCCTGAACCATATTGACCGTTCCCTGTCCAATATTGACCGTTCCCCAACATATATTGACCGTTCCCCAACTCATATTGACCGTTCCCCGCTTTAGTAACGTCCTAAGCCATCTCGCCACTGGATATCGGTAAGAAAACAATTCAAAACGTTTTTCCCGTTTGTAAGTCTCTCCTCCTTCCCCGTTATAAGCTCAGCAAAAATCTGTCGAACATCAGTAAATAAACCTGAAGGCATATAAACCCTTATTATGCATACACACGTTTTTGTAAGAACAACTTTATAAGAACGAGGCTCGGATCTGCCAAAGGTTTTAAGCAAATGTATGGGAAAAATTAAGAGCAGCCCGAGGCCCAGTCAAACTTACTGGTTCTTATAAAAAGCGTGCACATAGTATCATTGCCGGGAGAGCAGAACATTTCCACAAATTTTGCAAACACGCGAATCTTGTACAGAACGCCGTTCGTTTCAATAGGTAGGTAATATGCGTATCTCACCTCATCTCGCATTTTAATCCTTTGAGTCAAAAGATTATAGAGAATGTTAAAAGATCGAGGTGGAGTTCGAATAAGTTTAAAAGTTACACAAAAGATTGATTGATAAGGCAAGTCAGAGTCTGGTTTGGAGTATACTCTTTTTGCTTATATAAGAACCTTTATTTTTGCGCCGAGGCGTACTGTTCTTAAATATTTTTCGGGTTTCGGCACAAACTAGTTGGAAGCGGAAACTAGCACGTGCACCAAACACTTTGCTCTGCCAGACCTGACACTTTCAGTCTAAAGATATATTCCCTGCAGCGATTTCCATTTGTTATAACATGTAACTACAATCAGTTGTACATGCAACGAACATTAGCTGTATATATAGCTCATTCGTTTTGCTTGTTGGTTTGCAGTAAAGACAGAAAATGAATTATTTCAATGAATTTGTACTGTATCCGAACAAGAATATTGTTTTTTCGGACCGAGGGTGGATGTTTTTATTTTTCGGCCGATTTAAGGTTGAAAATTCTTAGTTTCGGGAGTATCGGTGACTGATGGAATTTCCGTTTTTAGAATGACTGTGGTATCGAATAGCATGGATTGGTCATGAATTCTATGGACATGCAACACAGTATGCTTACATCAATACATGGCTGATTCTGTTTTCCTATTTGCTTTTGTTGGCTTTTGGATTTGAGTGCAATTGCGCTGCATTTACATGTAATCAGTAATAAGATTTTTTTTTCAAACATGCAAAATTCTATTCTTAACAAAATCTGAGCCTCAGCATTATTCTTAAAATATTCTTAAAATTTGGTCACTTTCAGCCTCAATAATCTTATAAAGTATATTCTTATGAAAAAAGAGTATAACGGGAATGGACGGGTGCACTGACCGGTCAAGTCTTGATGACAGAGCCACGAGTACATCTGGAACAGAAGATCATATAATACTGGGAAAATCCTTTCAAGAAATGCGGACCTGTTCTTATCGCATTACCACTCTACAATGAAACAGATAACATGACCCTTAAGAATAATTTATCGGCGACATATAACTACACCCAAAACTATGACTTATGGAGTTATGAAAAGAACTGGTTACTTTTTTGAAAAGAAAACACCAAAACTTGGCCTGCTCAAACCGCATCAGAAGCCCATATTGATCACGTTTATACCATCAAATTGAATAAAAGGAAGTTTTCAAATAAAAGACGGATGGATATTTTTTTACTGTTGCTCCTTGCCTGACCTCCCAGCCTTAGTACTTGATTGGAACCTGGGTATGAGTGGTCAGATCGAAACGATCCGTATACGCCCGATGACGTCTCTGAAAATAATGACCGTGTGCGCTGGCCGTCGGGCGGGAGAAAGTTTCTCGTCTGGTTCGCTCGGTATTCCCTCGCCTCAAAGTTTTTGCGCTCGACTGACAGCTGCTGGGTCGCCAGCAAGGATGAGAGAGAAAGAGATCTATTGATAGCAACTGGGCAATATTGCCCTATGATATATACTCGAGGACCTTGTGGACACAGAGCTTTAAAACTCCCATTTGCACTGATCCTGATCAAAGGATCTGCTTTGGTTATTATTGATAACCTTTTCCAAACGAGGCGTGTTTTGATACTGCATCTGTCATTAAGCTTCATCTTAGCGCGACTCCACACAAGTTGCCTCCCGAACCTCTATAAGGGTCAGTTTACAACTAACGTTAGTCGCGCCTTATCTTAGTCGTGACTAATGTTGGATTAGGATTCTAAACTGTTCTTATCTAGGACGTGTCTTACCTTGGACGTGAAACTGTTCGTATAAATGGGTCAGTTTACAACTAACGTA
>JAOBYE010408421.1:0-14199 GCA_025403585.1 Parazoanthus swiftii
TTCCTTCCTTTCTTTTTTCCTGCCTTCTTTCCTTTCTTTCTTCCTTCCTCCTTCCTTCCTCTCTTCCGTTACTCTTTTTCTTCTTCCTCCCTCCTTCTTTCCTCCCTCCCTGCTTTCTTTCTTTCCTTCCTTCTTTCCATCCCAACTCCCTTCCTTCTTTCCTAACTTCCTTTTTTCCTTCCTTCTTTTCTTTTCTTCCAGTTTTCTTACATTTTTTCCACTGCTTTGTTGACAATTCAGGTTAAACCCTGAGTATATAGATGCGCTGTTGAACTTGGCCGGTATTGTTTACAAGCGAGGAAGGAAACTGGAGGCTGAGGAGATTTACGAACGAGTTCTTGCACTTGCTCCAACCAAATCAGACGCATTTAACAATTACGGGGTCTTTCTGGTTAACACTGGTAAGTACAGCAAATAACTGCAGGCACAGGCAAACCAAAGACTGGTAACTGCAAACACAGGCAAACCATGCAATGGTAACCACAGAAACAAGCCAACTACACCCGGCTTGGAACTACAGACACAAGCAAACTGCGGTAGCTGTAGGAACTTTAAAACCAAACATTAGTAACAACAGAAACAGGGTAACCATACGCTAGTAAGCAGACATATGTAGATGAACAGAGTACTATATACAATATAAACTTTATTATCAACTTAGCCTTATGAAACTGAATCATATTGATTGACAGTGACATAAAATATTTACATAATTAGTGAATAAAAATTTCAAGTTACAAATTACAAAAGAGAAAACTACTAAGTACAAATGTATGGATCAACCATGTACTAAGAACTAGACAAAAAACTGATAAGATAATAATAATAATAAATGGAATTATTAAAATGTTTTATGAACAAAAAAAATGTTTATGAACGATGGCAAGAAACTGTTGCCGTATCTGGAGGTTCTATACTTAGGTTGGGAGTGTTTTGTTTACGATGACTGTGATTAGTTGATTTGTATTGGGGGAAGGCAGTTAAGTTTATGAGATGATAGAGACATAAAGTAGTAACTAAAGACACGGGTCAACCATACGCTGGTATATACCTACACAGGGCTCGTATGGGTTGATAAAAACCAAAAAAGTCTTTAAAAATTAAGGCTTTAATTAGAAAAATTCTTAAAAATGTCTTAACTATGTGGTTCTGATAACTCAAGATTCCATTCCCCTTCTTGCATTTTTGGTGTTCGGACTATTGAATTCTAGACTCTTAAGAAACTGAAGTTTTTGTCTGCTCGTTGTCAATGTCATTCACAGGCAGGCCTGCCGAGGGGGTAAAGAAATACAAAAGAGCCATCGAACTTAATCCGCAGCACCACATCGCTTTGGTTAACCTAGGCCGAGCGTTGAGGACCTTGGGACGCAATGAAGAAGCGATCAGTGCATATAAGAGGTACCCTTAAATACTGTGAAGCAACTTTCAGATTTAGCTGCATTGTATCAGCTCACACTCCTCTTTTCCTTTCTGTCCTCTTTTGAGAAAGCTTTAACATTCGGCGTTCCCCCTTGACACACACCATATCTTAAGAAATCGAATTCGTGTGCCTTTTGAGAAAACATTCAGCGTATCTCGTTAACTCATACCAAGTCTTGAAAATGTTCAAAATACCGCTCCCCCCTTGCTTGTGCTCTTTAAGAAAACATTGCGGATTTCTTTTCTGCTCATACCAAGTCATGGAAAGCTCCAAAAAGATTTGGACATTTTCTTTTTACCATTCATGTTTACATTATAAAACGTTATGTTTAAGCTATAATTTCTGATCTGCTTGAGTTAATACACTGGGAAATGCCAGTAATTAATCATCCCCTTTTGGCGTACTGATAATACAGTTGTATGAACGTTTTATGTCGAACGCAAATTGTTTTTCTTGGTACGAACCTGCTCACCAATTTCATTTAACAGAAAACGTTTGCGTTTTGGCAATTACCTAGAAGCTGATAAAGCAGAATGTGTTTTATAAACATACTGTTTTGACTTGACAGTGGGCTAGCTATTAAAAGGGAAGCAAGCACGTTACACTTGCTGGGGGTGCTGTATTACCATAGCAACCGATTGCAGGATGCGGAGACCACGTGGCGGGAGGCCATTGAAGTTGATCCTGCTAACTCCGAAGTGCGCTCTAACTTGGTAAGTGAACAATTTGACAACCAATCACTACTTTCATGTAATTGGTAATCAGATGTTTTTGAGTGCAACTTTCTTGATTAATTAATAATATGCAAAGAAAAATTACTGCAATCGGATTGGCTAAGAGCCCTCTGTCAATCCGAAACAGTGCTGTGCAGTTACAAATCAAAACAGTGAAACAACATGTAATTTGCAGTGGTTGTAAACAAAAAAAATGACGGTCAGGCTGGCCGAGTGCAACGAAGACCTAAATCAAACTTTGAAAGACAAAGCATCCAATAAGAACACAGTTATAAATACAAACAACTGGCTCAAAGTGTGGAAATCTCGGGCAAATCAGTCAGGACATGATGACAACATAGAAAATTACAAACCTGAAGAGCCAAACGCAACAGTTCGCAAACTTTCTTTTTTTTCGTGAATGTATATTATTAACAAGTAATCGAATGGTTTGCTCGTGCAATTCGGGATTAATTATCACTCGTAAATATTTCAAAGTTTGGATTTTTTTAAGAATATTATTTGCAGTACTGGTATGCAATGTCCTGTGATATATTTGTAGTATTTTTCTTCACCCAGTGGCCCCGTTTAGTGTCACGCCGTCAAACAACCAATCTACAGGCAGTATTTTTGAAAGTGGAATATTATTCAGTGTTTCTAGCCTCTTTTTTTCTCGCTCGCTCCCCTTCTCCCTCCCTGTTGCGCCGCTACGCAAGCTAAGCCCCTCAACAATATTTATCTTTTCTATTTTAACAAGTTGAGAATCTTGTTGCAGCTATTTGCTGCTGGAGTCTGTAACATTGATTCGCTTGTTGCCCGCAGGCTGTGTTATTCAGTCGAACCGGTCGCCACCCTGAGGCCGTAGACCTGCTGCAGGGTTTGGTGCGAGACCATCCTAAGAACCCGGAACACTACAAGAGTCTAGCAAGCATCTTTGCTCGGATGGGTAAAATTGACCAGGTGAGCACTGAACTAATGGCTTATTACTACCTAGTGGAGACAAGCGGCCAGATTTTGACATATCCTCCCATCTCCGAGCCCTTTGTTTCCTGCCAGTCATATACATTTTAGTTTATTTGTGTATTTAAGGGTTTTTGTGTGGGTTGATAATTGGAGAAAGCGGGATATAAACGGAATTGAACACGCTTCAAGTCAACACTTCTTCAAACTACCGCTTTACATGTGGAAACTATCGAGTTAGATGTTTGCCATATACTTTCTGTATTACTGGTGTAACGCAGCAACAAGTCATTCTTGAAGTCAATCTTTACTTTAGTTTCCAAACATAACGAATAAAAAAAAGGAATTGAAACATTTTACCCAGGTTATTGGACGTTTAACACGTGGTAGCCGTGAGCCAATCAGTACGCGCTAGCTGTGTCTGATGCCCAGAAATGCAGTCTAAAATCATGACACAAACGTTTTGCCAAGGTGATTGAACGTTTTTCACGTGGGATGGCGCCTCTTTTGGAGGTAAGACAGCGCGTGCTGATTGGCTCATGACAAGCACGTGATAATTGTAACAAGCATTGTTGATTGCTCGATAAAAAAGCTAAGTTCTTGTTATTATATTCAATATAGGAATGGTTTGCTATTCCTTTCTAACTCTAGCTGGCAATTCAATTGCATTCAAAGATGGCGAGTTTCAATGTAGTTTGACTGATTTCAAAATAGCCACTTCGAGACCTTTTTGTGCGTACAAGGTTTCAGGGACTTTGATAGTGCCATATTTTTAAATTCAGTCAGGCGTTCCCAGCGCTTAATAGCCGCTGCTGGTGACAGAAGAAGGGAACTATATCCAGAGGAACATTCTGTTTATAAAAGGTATTTTTAAAACCATGGGAGTCGAGTTGGGGGGGGGGGGAGGTGGTGATCTATGTCTACCCCTGATGGAAGCACTCTTGTCGTTAGACCTTGCGACAGTGTACCCTTTATAAATTTCATCTGATGAAGTTCTTTACCATGGTCAAGTGCTTACTTTCTTGTCATTTGCTTTAGGCACTTTCCGTGATAAACCAAGCTCTGGACGTAGCTCCGTTGGCCGAACTTTATTATGACAAGGGAAATTTGCTAAGGGAGCAAAAAAAGATGAAGGAGGCAGGAGAGGTGAGATTTGCGTCCGTCTTGTCGTTAATTATTTGATTTAACGCAACAATATGTAAATGCCGTAAATCTTGTGTTAAAATACCAACACGAGTAATGCTGCAATCTCATTGTTTCTGCTTATCGTAGGCTCGTTAAGTACTGCTGCAGTCTGATTGGTTTCTTTACTTGCACTGTAATGTAATAGGATAAAAGATAAGCTCAATATATGCTGCCGTTGACGAGATTTTCAAGTTATTGAACTGCAAAACTGTGTACGTGCTTGGATAAATACTAGTTTTTGGTTTATTCACAAACCATCACCTGGTGTGTACAGCGATTAACTAACCGAGAAATTGATAACTACTTCAAAACAGGCTGACTCGTAAAGTGCGCAATACAAGATCGCAAGGCATAATGGGACTCCTAATTTTTTCAGTTGTTAAGATAATGCTGCAAGCTGATTGGTTCTACCAATATCATTAGGTAATACTGCAAATTGATTGGTTCTATCAATATCATTAGGTAATGCTGCAAATTGATTGGTTCTACCATTATCATTAGGTTATATTGCAGTATGACTGGTTCCACTACTCGTAGTCTTGAACCATTATGCCCCTTGAGCTCGAAACACTGAAAATGGAGGTATCGCTTTATCTCGCCTTTAAAGCTTACCACTTAATCAAACGCGTATACTGCTACAATAAGGACGATTCATTTTAGGAAATCTTGAAAGTTATTAACAAAATGATCAGTAAGATTATCGCTTTTTGTGAATTAAACATCTAACAGGTGGCTTGTGTCAGATTGTCATTGATTATTGTCTCAGTATCTCTGGTGACTTTTTTTAGAGTTTTAGTGAAGCAGTGAAAATGGACCCAGATCACTACGGTGCCCACATGAACCTTGGAGTTATATTGCATATGGAGGTACGTGTTCCCGGTTACCGCTGACTACAATGACCACAGACTCATTTCTGCAGGGTTAGCCTCGACTTGGTCTTGAATATACATAAAAGCCAATGTAGATATGAGTTATTTACAGTTCTTTGTATTGTTGTAGGCTCGGACTTCTAATCGTTCTCGCTGGTATTTATGTATATTCAAGACCAAGTCGAGGCTAACCCTGCAGAAATGAGTCTGTGGTCGTTGTAGTCAGCGGTAACTGGAATACGAAACTGGTCTATTACAACAGTCACTGATACCTGTTTGTTCACATTCAGAGCAATTGGATGAGGGGAAATTTGTTGGTTTCCCTTAGATATTTCGACCGTAAGGAACAGGTCCTTTACAGCTAGAGGTCACGTGCTTTGACATCGTTTGTGTGACTGGAGGGCTTGCTCAAGTATGGCGTTGCTATGCGGTATCCGAGCACGTGACCTCTACCAGCAAAGAGTACTGCAATGCAACGTCACACTGAAGACACACAATCTCTATTCATGCACTGGCGCTGTTACTTCCAAAAGCGCATGTAAAGTATCTGCAATTTCCAAGAATTTGGTTACAGGAAACTTGCAATGTTTTGGGCAATGTAACTTGGCGTGGAGAAAAACTAAAATAGAAACAGGGATAACAATTGTATCAGAAATTGCCAGTCTAAACGGGCCTTTAATGAAGACTGACTTGTGGATGACATACCGTCAAATAAAGAGCGCGTTTCCAACCCCATCCCCCCTCCAAAAAAACAAAACAAAAAAAAGACAACAACAAAGTTTGGGAGCGCAGAGCGCGTATCTGGGAGGAAAATAGCCCAAAAGCGATTTGTTTTTGCTTTTGTTTTTTGCTTCTTTTTATTGTGTTCAGATACACACTCGATCACTGCTTCGAGAAAATAACTTTAAAAGCAAAAGGCTTTTGAAAGAAACTGAACTTGAGCAAATTTCACGCATTTTTCAACCTTTTTGAAACATTTCTCAAATCCTTCAGCAAGAGACACTCGTTAGTTATAAAACGTAATATATATTTCGTCAAATAAAACAATTCATTTAAAATATCTGAAATGAAAAAGATTCCTCAAAAAAACAACGGCAGTTCGATATCACTAAGTGTACTCTTTCTAACCATTTGGTTATTCATTTTCATTTCAACAGGGTTCCTACCGAGAAGCGCGGAAACACTACGAAGCTGCATTGACTCTCAACCCCAACAGTGACAATTCAGTGCTCTTGGAGAATTTGAGGAAGCTGTCTCGAGTTGAGCATAAGCAGAAATCACGCTAGTTGCGACTACAACAACAAGAACAACAATTTTTATTTCTTAGAACAAGCTTAAGAAATCTAAATATCAAAGAAAAAGACAAAAGAATACCAATTGTGGGACGAGATGGAACAAGCTTACAGTTGTAACAGCTTTTTATTGTCTTTTCTTTTGCTATTTAAATTACCTATGCTTGTTCTTATTCATATTTTACAAGTGTGAACCAGGCTTAAGACTGCCTAACATTCCTTATCTTCGCTAAAAGTTAAATAGAAAAAATAGACTGCTGTGCAGTCCAGACCAACAGACAATTTAGTATACGTGAAGCTTAATCTCTCTGTTGACACGCTTAAAAAAGGGCGTTGCTAAATTCACACGACTTCAGAAACAAGACGGCGGACAGCTATAAATCAATTCTTTAACTTAAAAAAAATCAAGAAAAAAACAAATTAAAAAAGCCGAGGAAAGTAACCATGTTGAGAGTCACCACGCACCGCTGCGACACCAACCACTCAATTCGCTGACACTAACGAAATTGTTTTGTACTCTACTGACCTTTTTTCTACGAAACAGAACTGTTCCTTAACTCTGTCCATAGATAGCGATAAATGGCCTTGAACAACCCTATTACATGACATAGGATTATTTAAGAAGCCTTGGCAGTTCGCCATCTTGCTTGTTCCTCAAGTCGCGTGAATTTAGCAAATCCCATGATCTCCCCACCCTTAGTGAGTATGTTTCTTAGTGTCTTCTTCAGTCGGCTATGGCTGTTTCTGTTTCATTCTTTTTAAAAGTACTCGAATATTATTAGCAAAACTATTGTTCGGCCACTGGAGACTAGCAGACATTCCACTGACTTCTGGAGCTTGAAAAAAGGGAGGTTTGTATCACGGCCTTCCGTGCCATAACCCCTCCCACATAACCCTTTGAAAAAGACTGGACGTGTTCATAGGCCTCTAAAGGAAGACTCAAGACTCAAGACCACATAGGACTTGACTACGGACAACAGCTATTTTTTTTATTTTAACGGCGTCTTAACGAGTTTTCCTTGAACTTATCATTTGCTAGTTGAGAGTGTAAACTAAGGTATTTTGGTGAAACGCTTCACTCTCAAAACTTGCTTTAATTTAAGAGCTTAGTTTTATAAGCTGTCGGTACGACGCAAATATGCTGTATGGTCATGTTGCAATGTATTAAACAGACAAGAACCTCGACTTTGTGTGTCAAATCAATTTATTTCATTGGCATCAAGAAAGCAAGCAAGCAGCATTATAAAAGCTAATATTAATATTTAAAAATTTCATTACATGTACATTTGCTCACAACGTATACATAGATATATGTATCATTACAAATATTTTCATCTAAAAGCGAAAACTCCGACTAGTAGACTGCATTCGTCATTGTCCTCAAATTTTATGCTATTGGTGCTTTCTTGTCTTAACGTTTTCAAGGATTTCGTCGTGGCAGTGAGAACCTGAGGAGAGAAGACGTGGTTTGCGAAGTTAGTAAAGGTTCCCCTTGGTTTACCACAATATCCTCCAAATTGAGGGGAAGAGGGTGACGTGGGGCGGTACTTTATCTTTTACCCCAGGACAGACAGTCAATCGAGGTCAGTCTGCTTTCAGCCAATGAAACGAGTTAATTCGAATTCTAACCAATCAGCGCTCAGCTGTTCGCATCACCGGGAAAATATAAAAATGGCGGACGGCAATTCCAAGTTTTGTTTGATCAGTTTTTTAAAATGTCTTTTGAAGGAAGCGACCAAAATATAAACTAAAATGATTCCAAAGGAGGCATGTCAGGATAGGACAGGATGCAAGGGAGGTATGTTAATTGTTTTTGTTCGTTCGTAATTACTAGAGTATGAGAACTTTTGCAAAGAATTCTAACTAGCGATTTTGACTCTATCTACTTAGCCCCAGATTTTTATAAACTTTAACGCATTTTTTAACAGCATATTTATACCAGGAACTCGAGCTTTCAAGGTTGGGTAGATATAGCAGTCAATATCTACCAAAGGGATTTCAAAACTTTTCTCTGTGTACGTTGTAAATGATGGAATTTAACTTCTGTTTTCTGAAATGTAATTTTGCACCAAAATTCGAACTTACCAGATTCGATGCCACGCTGTTTATAACTCGTAACTTTTCCTTTAGCTCGATTCGTTTTTCCAGTTCCTAAAAAAACAGTTTGTTTTATTAAATGCATTTACACCAAGAGATTGTGTTCTCTTTTATAACAATTTAATGTACGGAAGAATGTGTTTCTCCGTGAATTTACTGGCCCTGATGACTCGTTTTCTCACGAGACAAAACTACCTTCTGTGTGGAAATAATTCAAACACTTACCTTAATTCTGAAGTAAGATTCATCAACTGCCGTTCTGATAGCCCAGTTGCAGGCTGAAAGACAAAAGAGTCAAACTCAAAGGAAGTTTTGTTAAGAGACAAAAACAACAAATAAGGGCAAACTTCCCAATTCATAATAAGTTATTTTGTAACAGGCAAATCATTCATTACAATTGTTTTCAAATTTAAAAATTGTTAACAATCTCGATTTACTGGACTACTGCCTCACCTTCTGTCACCTCCCATAATAGAAGAATTAGAAATTTAGTTCAAACAGTACACATCCAATGACGTCAACATTCAAAACCTTTCTTACAATTTAATTTCAGTGTTTTTGTAATTGTTTATATAATGCCATTATCAATGATAGTAGAGCATAAGTTCCACTGCAAAAATTTTCAAAGTTTTCTTAAAATCGAGACATTTTCCCGGCAATTACTTTTAATGCTTACCAGATAGCCACATGATTTCGTTTACATGAACTAGGGGATTTTGTTGTGGGCCAGCTTTCCCTTTGCATGCTGTGAAGAAAGAACATGAGTCATGAGCGAACTTAAAAGTCAATGCTAAATCAACAAATAGTCAAACAATGTGTATACATGTATAACACCTCCATAAAATTGAAGTGTTTTAACGAAGTTTCCCAAAGTGAAAGTTCACTTGAAATGAAATATCTCGAACTTGGGGTAAAAAGCACTGACATGTTGTTGTTTTGGGCGCAGCTTTGCATGAAAAAATTAGCAAGGTTTTCGAATATAATAGTTTTTACGAGGTGTTATACGATCAAGGCGATATATTGTTTTTACCAGTTTTTGAATTGGCACCATTGTTTTCCCCTTTCTGCCTCTTCTTCGTTTTCTGTCGGTGTTGGGAGCGTCGGCTGGTTGCTGGAAAGAAAGAACAGTAAGTAGAGAAAAAATGTTGAAAAGATACTATCATGTGAAACAAAATCTATGAAAAAGAAAAATATGAAAGAAGCAAGAACATAGATTGAAAAATATAAAAATGTTTGCAAATAGATCTAGCTATTCTAGTATGATTTTTGACGTATCAAAATACGCCTGAGTTAGATCCTTTATTAATGTGGCAACAAATTTTACCTGGTTTATCGCCTGTGCTGGACTCGGCACTGTCGTTTTGTTGTTGCTTTTGTTCTTGGGCAGCTTTACCTTTTAGAAAGAACGAACATTAGCATTGTTTTCGAGTATAATAGCTTTACGAGGTAACAAAATAGGTATCAACAAAGAAATGAAATTTTTACCAGTTTTGTCGAGGGCACCGTTGATTTCTTTTTCACGCCTTAATTCTTGCAGTCTCTCAAAGTAAAATCTTTGGTCTGGACGACGTTTTCTTGCTGATTTGCTGCATGCTGAAAAAACAATATCATAGATAAATTATAAAAATCTCCAATTAAGTAAAACGACCTGGAATATGTAAAAGAAAAAAATATGCATGCAGGAGGCAATAGTTTGTAAAAGATTATAAAAACGTTTGTTTGTTGGTGTAACTGTTTGTGTAATAGTTTATGATGATCTAACAAAACACATTTGGAGTATTGGAAGAGCGCTGACACGTTTCAGCTGGAGTGTCGCCTCCGCTCGAAGATACGTCGGCCGCATTGTTTTTTTTCCAATGGTTCGTGGGCAATTTTACATTTTAGAAAGGTAAAACGTTAGCAAGGTTTTCATTTCTAACACAGTAATAGTTTTCGAGTAACAAAAACACGTTAAGACATGTGTATCAAAAATCTGGTGGCACGTTTTACCTGGTGTGTCGCCTCCGTTTGAAGGAAAATTGACAACACGGTGTTCTCCTTGCAATGGTACGTGGGCAACTTTATATTTTAAAAAAAACGGACGTTAGCAAGGTTTTAACTTCTAATACAGTAACAGATTTCAAGTAACAAAATTACGTTAAAAGAAGTGTAACAAAAATCTGGTGACAAGTTTTACCTGGTGTGTCACCCATGCTCGATGATACTCCGTCGGCCGCATGGTATTCTTCTTGGGCAACTTTACATTTCAGAAAGAAAGAACGTTAGTCATGTTTTTAGTAATACAGTAAGTAGTCAAGTAACAAAATTATGTTAAGAAAAGTGTAACCTGAAAAATCTGGTGACAAGTTTTACCTGGTGTGTCACTGTCGCCTCGGCTCGATGATACTCTGTCGGCCGCATGGTGTTCTTCCTGGACAACTTTACATTTAAGAAAGAAAGAACGTTAGTTGACAGTTCTACTAAAGCTAAAGCTAAAACTAAATCCTTTCCCGAGCCAAGTGACTCATAAGGCCGGTGCTTTTCTCCGGTTTCAGTAGTGTTAAGCGGATGAGAGTCTGTGATTCCCCCTGGACAGGACACTAATCCATCGCAGGTTAGCCCCCAGCAGAAGCTAGTACTCATTTATACAGTTGAGTCGACTGGAGCAAGTCGAGTAAAGTGCCTTGCTCAAGGACTCAACACAGTGGTCAGGCCAGGGTTTGAACTCACGACCTTCAGGTTACGAGTCAGACACGACCACTGCGCCGCCGACGACAGTTCTACTACAGTTATAGTTTTCAAGTAACAAGAGAAGTGTAACAAAAGTTTTAACTGGTTTTTCTTCGCTGCTCGTTTCGGTATATCCACGGCTTTGGCGTTCTTTTCGCTCTTGCCGGGTAGCTTTACATTTTAAAATAAGAACATTGATTTAGTGAAGTTCTGTTGAAAATAACTTTGGCTTAGCAGCCTCGCAATAACGATCAGAGGTTACTATCAGACGAGGGAGCCCGGCATACTGTCAGTCGAAAGCTTATTTTAATAAGTTTCACGATAGCCAGAGTACAAAGTTTTAATTTTTTTATACTTCATCATCCTGGGTATAGGTGATACTGCATATATGCCAATTCTAGCAATAGTATTCGAGCAGTTAAAATACATTTAGACAAGTGTAATAAAAATTGGTGAAAAGTTTTACCCGCTTGTTGTTTTTCTTTCTCGATTCTTCTTAGCCTTAGGCTTTCCTTTACAACTTGGACGCCTGTAATGTCGAAGTAAAAGAGATTTTAAATATATTATGTAATTGTGTCTCTCTGAACCAGAAACTTGTAATATTCTGCTAACACCTGAAATATCTTTTTGCTGGTTAAATTAATGTTCCATATATAAATTATATATGTTGAAAAGTCTCGGCTTAAACAGAAGCAAATCAAAACCGTGAGGAATCAAATGAAAAGATAAGAAATAAAGCTTATTCATTCCTAAGTATCTTCGTTTAGCCAATACTTAAACTCGCGATTTCTTACCAGTGCCCGTATTTCAAAATGCCGTTATTTTTTTTTCATTTTTTTTTATAAATGTAAAAATTATTTTTTCCGGCCCTATCGAGCTAATTTCAAATGACTATCGACTGTTTTGATTGTATGAGAAACATTGCAATTATATATTTATAGCAGTAAGGGTCTGTATATTTTGAGTAAGATCGCTTAATGATTGTCGACAGCATTTTGCTGAAATTTTTAATCCCACACCCGCATTAACTTTTTGAAAGGAAACCGGAATTTCTCGTTTGTTCCTATCTAAAATGGACGGTTTTAATCTGCACTGAAGCTCACCCACCATATTTGACTCTCGCAGCGTCACTCTCAGACACCATCCTGTATTCCTTGTCGTCAACATAGACATCATTAATAAGTATCGGAGCCCTGGACGCCTTAGCCCGAAGCCATGGCGGGAGTAATACGAAAGCTAGATGGAAAAACAAAAATTCAGAACAGTTTATTTTATTAAATAAAGTTGAAAGCCAGAATGCTGATCAGATGACGACATTTTTATTTATGACTTTTAAAAGCAAAGAGAAACAGACTAAGTAGATCAATGTCAAGTTTTTCCTACGCAGAGAAGATACGTTTAGCAAATTAATAGTTGGGCAAAGAATATATTTCATGCAAACTCAAGCTAAATTAAACTGCGTAAGATAAACCACAATATGATGCATGTCAGTGTTCACGGAAAATAAATTGAATTTCTCTCGAGAAGTATCATGAACGCAACTGAAAATAATCTTATGTTGTTTTAACTAAAAAGCAAAATGTAAAACAAACAACATTTGCTACGGCTAGTTTGCCCAGTTTGGGTATTCGTGGACATTTGCTGGAAAATGAAATTTCAAGATTTACTAGTTCAAAGCTTAATCGTTGTTGGGCCTAAAAATTCAACTAAACTACCAACTTAAAATTTTTGCCGGCATTCATGCAAATCCTGGAACGATTGCCGCTAAATTTAAATGACGAAAAGTATCAAGCTGGCGTCAGTTTTGTTGAACGTACAAACTGTTTTAACGGTGAAACTTCAACTTACCGTCACATGTTCTTTCTTCCATGATCTGGTAAATTTAGCAGTAGCACAAATAATATCTCTAACTCTCGAAAACGTTCCGAGCAAATTTTCACAGCTTACTCGTACAAGTTGCAGTGAAAAGTGAAGATTTTGTCTGTTATGTTTTTCCCGTACCTAGCAACGGACGCACTGTGACGCATCACGCGGCAGAGGCTGCGCGCGGCAATGCCGTATATGCGGCAATTTTTCAAATTGTAAGGACATTATTGGCTTGTTGCCTTTTGAAACACGCGCATGCAGCCCATTAATCTACAGAAACGCGTCTTGACAAAACCGCCAATATGCAAAAACTGTTATTGAACAAACACTTAAGTAGAAAACAGCAAACAATTTTTGTTGTCTTCTGTACAATTCAGTCAAGTATAACAGTTTGCGTCCGTTGTCGCAACGCCAATGAGTAGCGCATGCGCTCTAGCTCTGTTTTTGGAACTTTGTTAATAATTATCATAATTATCGTTTTAAATTAAGGAGTTGGAACTTCTATGAGACCGAATAAGCTAGAAGACCGTAGAAGATAATTTGAGAACTGTTAGTAAAGTATTTTAACAAAAATATCAAGTTTAGAGTTACTGGTTACAGATTGCAGATCTCCATGAAAATGACATATGTTGAATGGGGTTTCCTGTATCGTTATTATTATTATTATTATTATTATTATTATTACTACTGTTTATTAGCATATACAAGTTGGGTAACGTTGGATAAATTGCCGAGTTAAACAATGGCCGGCGTAAGTTTTGCGGTAGTGACAGAGGAGGAAATCTTGCAAATGCAAGATAATGCAATTCCTAACAATACAAAGAAAGCTGCAAAATTCGGAATGAAAGTTTTCAGAAGTAAAAAATTTTGATATACATTTATTGTTTAATATTTTAATTTTCAGCCAGGATCGGCCAGGGTTACATTTTCAAAACAACAACTTTACCGTACGTGATCGGAAACTTGTCAGCTCAAAACCCAATAGCAGTCACATCAGGGCAGTTATAGGCCACAAACGGGATGAAAATTTATTCAGCGACCGCAAAACAAGTTTTAGGTGGGGGGGGGGGCACTGTTGCGAGCGCCGA
>JAOBYE010408532.1:0-14197 GCA_025403585.1 Parazoanthus swiftii
CAATACTCTTCATTTAAAACTTTTAAAATACATCTTAAGGAGCATCTTATAAACTTGTAATTTCTTCCTGATCAATACAACACTCTATAGTGTAGTGTGCAATTTTTTCTCTTAATTCTTGCTCTGCATTCGTACTCCTGTCAAACATGTAATACTAATCGCTAATAACAATAATACAATCACAAAGGCAGTTTGAAAATAATAAGCCAAGTGGTTTCTTTTCAAATTGCCTTGCCATTATCTTATCAGTGCATTATATCATTATGTCCTCCACATTAATACTTCTGTAAATGTAGTATACTTACCATTATATATTTGTATTTTGTTTAATCTGTAAGTTTAACTGTACCATTATACCATTATATATTTGTATTTTTGTTTAACTGTAAGCGGCTGTATAAGATATTTAAATGGTAACAATAAAACTATTGTATTGTATTGTATTGTAACTAGTGATTCTGTCTGACTTTTGTCCCTGCCTTTACAACAGCCTGAATGATTTCATAATATCTTACCAGTCTCATCTGTTGATTCAGACTTGATATGGTTTTACAAAGCTCTTTAAAACATGACTAGCACTGATGATCTATTATATTGAAAATAAATTTAAAAACTGGAAAAGCAAGGCAGAATTATAAACTAAACTTTATTTAACGACGTTGTGCTGGGAGTGGTTGCCCATTCTCCCAAGCCAGTGGCTTATGTTTAATCACTCGACGGCACAGATATTGGCGTGAAAGTCAATTTTGTTGAGGTAGGAAAATTGGAGAACCTGGAGAAAGTTCCTCGGAGTCAGAAGGAGATCGAAAAATCTTAGCCCACATGCGAATTAGCCCAGGGTTCGATCCTGGGTCCTAGGAGTTGGGAGGCACGAATGCTAACCACTTGGAAATCCTGACTATCCAGACTGGGAACTGGAGTTAGACAGTGTAAATATTTTTAACACATCTCAATTGTCTCATTCTTCTAAGAATTGTTGTACTCAGTTTGTCTGAACAGAATCACATGGACATCTACTGGACTTGGTTCAGATATGTTTGATTGCTTTGTTGCATATTTTTGCCACTTATGTATCAATCATAGCAAAACTTCAACATCCCCCTTCCCCCTATGGACATATACTGGACTTGGTTCAGATATTTTTGATTGCTTTGTTGCATGTTTTGCCACACTTTTTGCCATCCCCCTTCCCCCTCCCCCTGGTAACACCTGGGGCAAACTGACAAGCATCGACAACAGACACATGACAAATGTTTCGCCTGTCTAGTAAAAATACCAGTCACTTTCATGGAGATGAGTTCGAAATACAGCAAAAACCCACGTGTAAGAACCAGGGATTTAAGAACCTCTTGGCAGAAATTTGCTTTTTTAATACCTCAAAATATAAAAACTTGTTTACCCAAACAAATTTCAGCAGGTTCTTATATATATGTGGGGTTAAGTTATATCATCAATATATATTTTACCAAAAAGTTGACTTTAGAGATATCAAAAAATTGTAATGAAACTTAAAATGCATAATATCTGTTAAACCTGAACTGTTACTGTATTATGGAACAAAATTTTACTGTATTGCTAGAATTAAAAACGTGCATCATTTGTATGTAAGAAATAACGAACCTAAACTGTTAATTAGTTTCCTAAAAATATACAAGAACCTGTTTTACCAAACTCCGAAAAAAGTAGGTTCTTACATGCGGGTTTTTACTGTACCTGGAACAATTTTACTCAATTTGAAAAATAATACTGACGTGCAAGCAGAACAACCTGTCAAATATTTTAATAACCAGAATATTCCCCTAAAGTACATAGAAAACCCTACAGGAAGAAAGGAAAGCCAACTGAAGTTTTACAGCGAGTAAGTTGTGTTTTCAAACCAGTTTTTGAAGCACTTTCTTTAGTGACTGATCTTTTACTGGCCACTTGGGCACTTCAGTGGTCCATGGAAGATTTACGTGGTTTGGGGCAAGCGGACTAACGTTAATTTAAGATCGAACCCTGAATGTAGAGTGTAGGGTCATCATAAGACAATTATTATCACTGCCATTACTATCATATTTATAATTTGCCACAAAGTATAAAATACCCAAAGTTCCTTTCGGCAGCTGTATACAAAACGCTGTGCCATTCGACTTATTTTCTTTCATTTGCTTTTTATAGCCGCCCAACTAGCAAAAGCGTTCGGCCGACCCTATATATATAGCTCGTTTTATAGTATTATGTGGGTATACTACAGATTCACTTCTATGGAAACGAAATACGTACTTCTGACATCTCGTGTATAAAAAAAGTCGCCAAGTCGTTTCAAAAATAAAATGATAGTAAATTACTAAATACAGATATATTCTTGCAGCTCATCAGTTGGGGCGCTTGATCTATAATACTCTATCAAACAACACGTAAAACTTCTTGAAAAATATTCCTACACCAAAGCAGGACCGTGAAAATTCTGATGTCTAACTATGAAAACAACAACATCTTACCTGTTCGCTGGATAAAACAGTGAACCAGTCCGCCATTAATGGAGACAATGACAATTTCGCACCCAGGACCTCAGGATAAAAAAATCCGCGCGCCGAAAGTTAAGGGGAGGGAGTGGTTAATACTCGCTTCAGGGTGCAAAGTCACTTCCGGTCTGCACTCATTATCAACAATTTTAATACTCCTAACTACTCCGGGGTGGAAAATTTTACTTTGATGAGAGAGGTAATGGGGAATTTGAACAATCTACCTCAGTTTTGTGTTGCGCTGTATCTTGTCTTGACTGACACGAGTCGATTAACAACAAGCACTTCGAGTTTAGTTTAATCACTTGGCTGGGACGGCTGGGACACTCTGGAGAACAGAAGGCTTCTATCTTAAGTCACTATGCTGTATAAAATGCGCACAAATCCTGTTAATATTTTTGTGCTGGACTCTTTGGTATCATCTACAAGATCATCCTCGCGCTATCACTGCTATACTTACCGACAATCTAGCACTAACATCTTCAGCTATAGCTACTCGTTTTCCCCCGTACAATAAGAATTTGGAACCTACTCCCAAGGGACGCCGTTGAAGCACCTACACTAGAGCTCTTTCAGGGAGCCGCTCTTGCGGCCATTCCTGCGATCAAAGTCCCCGCCCACTTGAAAAGATTTTGAACATTCATAAACACCTAACACTTACACACATTTTCCAATGTAGCACCAGCACTTTGCAAAATTTATTTATTACTTATTGGTCATATATTTATTGTTTTATTGTATTGTGTTTATATTTCCCTCGTTAACCTTGCACCCTCCTTTAACTAGCGAAAGCTATCTAGGAGTAAATAAACTTAGAACTTAGAGTTGAGACGTGTTTTTCTATTGCTGGTTTCATAACTCAGTTACATTCTTGAAACATTTGAAGGATTTGTGGCTCTTATGGCTCAAAAACATGGCTTGTTTTGTGGTTTCATGTTGGTAGAACAAAAGCGTTTTTCATAAACATATAAGAAACACCATTTTTAAAACGTCTTTTCAAAATGCTTGTGTCTCGTGCTCGGAGACTGGAATTTTTGAAGCTATTTCAGTAGATAGGGCCTAAAATACATCAAACGAACAAAAGCTGAACTGGAAAAACTTCAGAAAATCATACTATAAAATATTGTTACAACATTCGCCGGATTCTACAGTTCCCACTTAAATTTGTCATCAATGACGTCACAGATCGACTGAAATAAGTCTGAGATAAAATATTTTTCAAAACAATAGTGTTCAAGGTTATCAGGATAATCGTTACCAAACATCACAATCCAATTAAATCTAAATATTAAACAAGAAATCAAATTTCAGCAATACATGCCCATCAAAATGCTACTGACATGGTAACATCCGACCCCATAACCTTAATTCTACCACATCATTTAATTGCCAGATAAATTTGAGGAAAAGTCGTACGATATGGAAGGATTATCTTCAATTGTTTAAAACTGCGAGCTACTTAAAGTTGGCGCGGGCATCAAAAGCCACCCCCCAGACGGAATAGGGTTAAACGCGTGTTCACACTGCAAGAGCAATAAAAACAAGTGTGGATGTAATTTGACACAGGTGCGGAGGCAGACGCAAGAAAAAGGAAAACTTCCTTTTTCTTGCGCATAATTTGCGCTTGTGTCTGCTCTTGCTTGTGTGAATGGAGGTGACGCAAACGCACACGCAGGCGCAAAAAAACCGTCTTCGCTTGCGTCACTTGCATCATTTGAGTCGCTGGTGTTAACGTCCCTGCGCATGCGTCTGCGCTCGCATCTCTAGTGTGAACGCGCCTTTATTTACAACATATCTCACGCTAAGCTCTACTAACATTCTCCTTCGCCCAAAGCTATGTTCTGACCTAAAGCTAAGCTAAATCCTTTCCCGAGCCAAGTGGATCATAAGGCCGGCGCTTATCTTCGGTTTCCGTAGTGTTAAGCGGATGAGAGTCTGTTACTCTCCCTGGACAGGACACTAATCCATCGCAGGTTAGCCCCCAGCAGAAGCTGGTACTCATTTATACAGCTGAGTCGACTGGAGCAAGTCGAGTAAAGTGCCTTGCTCAAAGACACAACACAATGGTCAGGCCGGGGTTCGAACTCATGCTCTAAGATTACGAGTCAGACACGCTAACCACTCGACCACTGCGCCGCCGACCAAAACAAAACAAGTTTGTTGTTTGAATTAATGTGCTCTCAGAGATGGTTTGGTCCAGCATTTTTATCACCCTTCGACATAAACACGGTTTTTCTCTCGGGAGAGGGAAGGGCCTGGAACGAGGTTGATGAAGGCCCTTACCTTTCACTCAGATTTCCTCGCATATAAGTTTCCCCGCTATACGGTGTTCGAGTAAAGATCTCTCTAATTTCACAGTTCAATTCCTCATCTGATATAATAGTATTGGTATCGTCCATTTCATACCTTATTCTTCTTCGGTATGTTTTGCTACAGATTCCTAAAACACCTGCAATCCTCGTCCAGTTCATTCCCGTCCCTCGCAGCTCTTCAATCTGTTCTCTGATTACAATGTACTTTATTACATGAAATTTTAGCGTCAAGTTAACTTGGCGATTTTTGAGGCTTAATTATTTAGCGACACTTAAATTTAGCGATTTTTCCAAAAATATCATATTTCTAGTCTTTCTATTATCGTGTTTTTTGAGTTAAAAACGGGCGCATCGAGGGAAAATTCTCAAGCCACGGAAAGGTTCAAGGAGCTTGTTCATCACCATTAAAAACGCCCGGTAAATGGACATTTTGATGACTGTACTAAAGAAGTGCTCCTGATGGGAGTCAGATTAGAGCAGTGATGAAGAAATCGTCTCGTAATTGGACAATACTGACTCTATAAACGTTTTTGTTGCTGTACATGATTACCAAAACATTGACTTTTTAAACGCTTTCGTTACATTAAACCCCCTTTTTGATATCTGAAATATGAAGAAATTTACAATTAAGTTAGTTCAAGCCTTGATTTTTGGATATGTTACTCTTAGAAGCTGATGATCGTGTATTATATGAATGTACTTTTGCGGTAGATAAAAATAAGTCCCTTAGGTTTAAGGGGACAAGGTCGTTACATCGTGCATTGTTTCTGCTAACAATTTATAGTGTAAACAATTAACGGGTAATATTTTCGCGTTTAAAAATAGTGGGATTTATAAGGACACCGAGGTATTTAACGTACTCTTTACATTCCAGATAGGCAGGCGTGCTTGTTGCGGGATCGTTTATATGTATTTTAGGGATGAAAGGCAGTCTTTTCTGGTAAGGGCGAAAAAGAACGAAATTTGATTTTTTAAGATTAAGGGTTAATTTGTTCGGTATCAGCCACTGATAAACCTTATTTAATTCCATATTCATGATATTTTCCAGCGATTTAAGGTTTTTGTTGGCTAATAGAACGTTAGTGTCGTCAGCAAACAGGTAAAAACTAATTGTTTTTGAGCGGCCCCAACACGGACCCCTGAGGAACACCACATGTGATATTTGTTTTCCTCGACGTCGTCTGTCCCCCTACGGTTACTTGTGTTCTTTCTTTTAGATAGGATTTAAGCCAATCATTACATAACCCGCGAAAACCGTAAAATTCTAATTTCTTAAGCAGGATACTGTGATCCACGGGGCCCGGTGTCAAAAACTTTTTTTAAGTTAATAAAGACTCCACACGAGAAAGCCCCCTCATCCATGTTCGATTTAATATCGCGTGTTCCGTTGAGTGAACAGGCCTAAAACCATACTGAGATGAGCACAAGATATTTGTTTTGTCTATAAAGCATTTCATTCTTTTATATACCAGCTTTTCAAAAATTATATTAAAACAGGACATCAGATTTTTTAATCATTTATTAAAGAAATAAAAATAAATAAATAAATAAAAAATAAATAAAATAATAAAAAAAACTTTGTTCCAGTTGTCTTCGAGATAAATCTGAAATAAACGACTCAGAAGAGTATTTTGAAAAATCGCGCACTTTCCGTTTATCAATATTAGGTTGTTCAGGTGCAGACTTTAAGATACAGAACTCTGTGAAATGATCGCTGATGTCCGAAACGGTATTACCGCTACTGAAGACTTGTTCAAGAAAGTTGACATCTGTTTCACTCAGATGAGCAAAAACGTTTGTAATAACGTTGACGGAATTATGATCTTCAGTTTGAATGCAAATATTTATATGTCAGATATGAACGTAGTTAAGTTTGCATTTCTATTTCACTGTGTATTGCTTATTTGTTGCGCGCACGATGTTGAATATGTTTTTATACGTAGATGGTCTTTCATCGTAACTTGTTTTGATAAAAATCATTAACACGCACTTTGCACAGGTGTGGTTCTACGTCATGTTCTACCGAGGCCTACATCGCGTAATCGATAAAGATACAGAAATATTTTCAGAATTTTTTGGGACGGAAATTAAGAGATAAGGGCAACGTTGAGGATTTTCAAGGAACTTTAGATTTTTGGATTTGAACGCCGAGGGGTGGGCCCTTTTCTGCTAAGGAACATTACATACTTTCAGGTGCTCCCCGCGGGACTTTTTTTTAACAATTTATTCACAGCACTGAAGTATATGGCCCTGTGCTCGAGGGTCTTAGCCAGACCGCTATCAGCGGCTCACGGTGAATTCTGGCGGAGACATGAAGTTACACTCTCAGTGTTTGTTGCGATCGAATAATTTTTTTCCCTTTTAAACCTCCTCTCAAATTCCCACATCATACCTAAAATACTAGTTTAGCGCCCTTTAAGCCCAGGGGAACTCATTTAGCATCAGGCCTTCTGGAAGGGAGGGGGTATTAGAGAGGGGGATTATTCGAAAGTCGGACCCTAGTCAAGTCAAACCAGAGATTTAGGTTCATAAAATACGATCATAAATGCCCTGAAAACTGAACTTTTACTTCAAAGTTAATGCTTTTCCTCCGCATAAAAACTACAACAGTTCACTGGTCTGGTTTACTGTTCGTAAGCACTGTTTTTGTACCTTAGTCTCATACAAACTTAGTTAAAAACAAACACAGCAGTCAGTATAACAACATTTATTCGTTATTAACACCAGAAAATGCGGTTCTACTTCATGCATGGTGCTGTTACTTCTGTCTTTTGAAGGCAACAAAGTCATTACATGCAAAATTTTAACATTTAAATCTAAAAGTATTTCATATTCCTTTTCAAGGCAGCAATTTCTATGTACGTATTACTTGCGTCTTCTGCAGGCAACAAGTCATTACATGCAAAATTTTAACAATAAAATCTAAAGTATTTCATATTCCTTTTCAAGGCAGCAATTTCTATGTACGTATTACTTGCGTCTTCTGCAGGCAACAAGTCATTACATGCAAAATTTTAACAATAAAATCTAAAGTATTTCATATTCCTTTTCAAGGCAGCAATTTCTATGTACGTATTACTTGCGTCTTTTGAAGGCAACAAGTCATTACATTCAAAAGTTTAACATAAAAATCTAAAGTTATTTCATTTTATCTCATTTCAAGGCAGCAATTTCTAGGTGTTACTTGCGTCTTTTGAAGGTAACAAAGTCATTACATGCAAAATTTTAACATAAAAATTTAAAATTGTTTCGTATTCCTTTTCAAGGCAGCAATTTCTAGGTGTTACTTGCGTCTTTTGAAGGTAACAAAGTCACTACATGCAAAGTTTTAACATCCAAATCTAAAAGTATTTCATATTCTTTTTCAAGGCCGCAATTTCAATATGCTATAGGTGTCTTTTGTAGGTAACAAAGTCATTACATGCAAAATTTTAACATTTAAATCTAAAAGTATTTCATATTCCTTTTCAAGGCAGCAATTTCAATACATACAAAGACTAATAACTATTATTTCAAGCAATGTCTATACTTTGGTGAATCTGATTCGTAATATTTCTGGACTTAGGGACCGTTCATTGATCATAGGAAATACGGGATTGGACAACTGCATGTCAAGTTCCTCACTTTTTTTCCAAACCTCTGTACAGTTGTTGAGGGAGAACTTCATCTTTCACCAATAATGTTGCACTGTTTTTATCATGTTTAAATTATGGCAGTAACTTTCAAATGATGGAAACAACCTCAGCACCTTTCGGGTATGAATGTTGAAAATATTTTCAATCCCCGCGTATCATTTTGTAGATTTCTTCCTACCCCGTATACTTTTTGTCCAACCCCATACTCCTGTAAACAGTGAAAGTTCCTTTATCATTAGTATTAATGATCGCGGATAGAAAGAGTGCGAACTTAAAAATTGCGTTCTTTCAATCCTAGACGCATTCATATCATTTTGGATTCGCTACAAAAAGTGTGTCCCAAAAATCAAAAAATCGAATCTTTTGTCCAAGTACAGTTGTCTCGGTTGCCTTTTGAAGACGGCTTTTTTCATTAAAACATTATCTATAATTACTGCGTAAATCTATTTATTTTAGTTTCTCAATTGCTTAGTCTCACGAGACAACAGAGCTAGTATTCCAAGTAAAAACAAGTTCAAATTAGCTAGCTACCGTATTAACAAGCACCTTCTACATACAGTAAAATCCCGCTGATAACCCTCCGTTTTATAAGCATACTGGCTTACCAATAAAACATGTCCAAATTATAAGAGCCCCCTCCCCCCTTCTCTCACCAATGTTATCACAGGAAAAAGTTCCAGGCGTCTTCCTGTGCGCATCAATTGCAACAACTAACACGAATTGACTAAAACAATATGTTAGCAAACATTAATCAAACCAAGACTAAATCTTTCAAATACTTGAACTCACTATTATACGCAAGTATGAAACTTTTTTCTCGACTGCTTTAGAAAAACTGCCTTGAGATAGCATTTTCGACACTCGTTGAAATAAAAAAAATATCTTGAAATTATAGCAATGTAAACCGTCAAAAAGTAACTTTTTGTAGTAGATTTAGCCTTTAAAAATTAATGTGTTCAGCACTTATTAAACAGTCGAAATGTTATCCTTTTTTAAATGTTGTACTGTACATATATAGTCATCTGTGCAGCAACTAATTTTACACATACGATATCTACAACTAAAGTGATTTCAAGAAGAATTACAATGTTCCAGCTGGCTGAAAAAAGAACCCAAAGGGCGCTCTAATTTACGTATCATTAATCGTTCGATTGTGCATAAAGCATCGAAAATATCCAAGGAAAACCTAACACATCCCCGTATTTTACTACATTTTTACATTTTAAGAAATGTTTCTGACGGAAAACGACAGGCGCAGCGGCCTTCTCATTTGGCCTGGCTAGAACACTGTACAATAAGATTAGTCAAATTTTGACTGTACGTGCGAGTGAATGAATCCAAGTAGCTGTTATATAGGAGAAAACCTCGCCGCACAAAACGTGCTAAATCTAACACATTACCCCGGTGTATGATCTAGTAAACTTTGAAACTGTGCATACCTTCAAGTGTGCATATTTTCACGTCAGATAAAGTGCTGCAGTTAAAACTATGAGATTAAAACCTCACAGTGTAACTTTGAAATTGACAAAGAATCTGGTCTTGGAAGACAGTAT
The DNA here is from genome assembly GCA_025403585.1 of Parazoanthus swiftii. NCBI lineage: Eukaryota > Metazoa > Cnidaria > Anthozoa > Zoantharia > Parazoanthidae > Parazoanthus > Parazoanthus swiftii. The sequence goes on from JAOBYE010408532.1 coordinate 10,008, forward strand.
CTACGATCTTGCCACCCAAATGCAATTTAGAAACTCTCTGAATGAACAGTAGTGAACTGTTGCCTATTGAAACGAACAAGTTTTAAAATGCTAGTTTGGGTTGGATTTGGTTGCAGACTTAAGAGGAAGGATTATTCTGGACCTATCTATCCCTGGCAACCCCTTGACCTTGACGACGGGCAAACGTAAGTAAGGACGATCCTTACGATCCTGCTCGATGTGTTGATACACGTAGTTGATGACATCGAGAACGTCAACCCATCCCCGCTCAGCTCTGCCTTCTCTGAAATCACTGCAGACGCTACACGGCTCTTGCGACTCTTTGAAGTCTAGCCCGAAGCCGTCTGATGAAGGCCGCAAACAACGCGAGGATCCTTCCAAACCGTTTAAAAAATACTTAGTAAAAACGCTGTTTACGACTTCGCCCTCTTGACAGTTGTACATCACTTTTTGGGCTCTTTTGCACGAACAACATACAATGATGTCGCGGTCGAAAGCATCCACCATGCTTGGACCAGTTGGATCTTGGCCACGCGTTTCATTCTGTTTTGGCTTTAGATAAGACAAGAGGCCTTTATGCTCTTCGACATCTTCATATTTCTCAGAAAACGCTTCAGCATAGCATCCATCTACGATAACAATCGTAACGTCTGCCTCGACATCAATCAGCATTTCAAAAAGGTCTGTACCTGATAGTAACACCTCGTCCGCGTCTTCAAGTTTCAACAGAAACTCTCCAGTAGGTGTAAAATGTCCAGATAAAAACACAACCAGGGTAGATTTCTTGCCACTGCGCCGGTTTTTCTGGAACTCCATTTTATACCCATTAAGGGTGGTGCGAATATCCTTCAGTCTGTCTTCGACCTTGTCGTCTTCCAACTTGATGTTTACATTCTCAGATCTGTTTGAATTAACATTAAAGAGATGCATGATGTTCATTAAATGAAGGAAAATTGATTCTTCCCGAGGAAAACGTGCATAGCTTGTACGACGGACTCAAATTTCTAAAGAAATAAAAGTGGTGCAAGGGCCGAGATGGAAATCCAAGTCGTTGGGTTGATAACGTTGATAAAGTTCCACTAAAGCTAATAACAATCACATTTATGTCTTTGCAAAAACAATTTATCACAACTTATGTTAAATTGTAGAATTTCCAAGTAGAAAGCATTTCCAGATATCCCCCTCACCTAACGGTGATAAAGGTTTAGCTCCATTTTAAAAAGCTGATAAAAGCTATTCGATTGTTGTGTCTGATCAATAAATGTATTTTATAGAAAGGAATGTTCATGGTTCAAAGATAAGAGAAGAGCAGCAGAAGAATTGGTATAGTAAAAAAATATAAAATCCGTACTTTTCGAAGCTATGACGTCATATGTCATCAGTACTGAAACGATTTCACCTTTTAAATCATTGTTTTTCAATAAAATTCATAGCCTTCAAGTCTTGTTGCAACAATCCATATATTTTCTGAGTTTTCTTTATTACATTTGATTTGTAGGACAGACAGCTCAAACGCAGGTTATTCAGATTATAGCAAGACTGTATCGGATTTTAATACATTGACCACACATCAGTTGTTTTTCCTGCCGATGATCTCAAGACTTTCCAGTGACGTTTTGTTTCTGTTACCTTTAATTAGCGAAAATAAGCTAATGCGTGCTTAGTCCAGCAATACGTTTCTAACGTTTCCTGTAATTATTACGTAACGACGTTGCTTACCTTATTCCAACAAAGTTTTCAAAAAAACACGCCATGTCCAACGCATCCTTTACAAAAGGATCGGCCGGTTGTCCTTTCTGCCCTCCGCCGGCTATCGAAAGTAGTTTGGCGTACCGCTCTGCAGAAAAAACATTGAACAAAATTAGTTAGGAATTTATAGTTTTGCAGATCAGCAGAGCTGTACATTTCGTGGTTTAAACGCTGGAAAGTGTGTAGACTCGTTACAAGCCGACAATGACTTGATGAGTAGTCGACTTGTAGCGTTTTGAAAGTGTACCTCGGTTTAAAATAAGATTTGATGATGGAAGCCCAATTCTGCAGGTCGCGAATCAATAAAAAATGGTAAAGGACGTGTTTTGTAGATAGTAATCTTATGGAGGCAAGTTACCTCTGCTGCTGCGATTACAACGCTATGTGAAAAGCCGGTTTACTTAACAGCATTTCTTATATTCTTTTTCTAACAAAAGGGGGACTTCGTTGAGGTGCACATGCAGTCGTTCTTCATTTTTCGCACTGGATCAATATTGAAACTGTTTTATTTCTGAAATCGCTAGAAATGCATCAAAAGTTTCAAACTAATTAGAAATGTAAAAGTATGTGTGTTTTGACAAACCATTGTACAGGATGTAAGCACGAAGGCCTAATCGTTATGCAGTTCAGTCTTGGTATTAAAACTCTTTTAAATTCAAAGCTGATACACAGAAAAAGCGAGTGTCAACTTGCATCGCAGCAATACTACTATACTTTTTATCTTTATTCACTAAGGGCAGTTCGTTTTATAACAATGATGTTTAGAGTATGATTGCAAAATTTTGGCGAGGCTCTATCCGATCCTGTAGTCCGATCATGAACACACATTTTGACCTTATATAAATGCATCATCACTTATAATTTATGCAATATTAAAAATGCAAATTGAAGTTTGTTTCAGAAAACGGGGTTTTTATTACAAACTTTGTTCTAATTTCTTCTCTTCTTTTTTATTCTTCATTATTTACCTGTTTTAGGCTGTAAATACAAGTTTTCTACTAAGTTCGAGCAAATTTGCTGCAAATTTCCCAAAAATAAAACTTTCGAAAAATCCAAGATGGCGGACATGCTATGAAACAACCGTTGCCATAGCAACAGTTCTTAATTAAAGCTTGATTGTTGTTGTGGAAAGTAATTAGCTAGCTCAAAGCTGGTTACGTGCCAAAGCTCAACTGTTTACGTGCAACCGTTTTTAAAAACAGTGTGTGGGGGGGGGGTGTCCTACTGACCCCCCCCCCCCTTGGGCTTAAATGTTCAAAATAGCGTGGTCGTCCGAGGGTTAGTATTTTCTTCTGGCCTTTTGCAAAGTCAGAGAAGAGAAGGCCGAAAGAAAGTAACAATTTACAAACTAAAAATTTGTAAACAACTACATACAGATGGTATGTAAGCTATCAGTTACAGTGTGATGGCAGTGAAGCAAACACTATAGACGACCTGGGGACAGTGAGGTAAGTATAAACATAAAGTTAAAGTTCTTATTAATATTACTTGTTTATATGCTTTAAAAAAGAAAAGAAACACAACGAGAACATATGTGGTAAGTAGTTCTCACCATCTACTAGAGTCTGTTCCACATGATAGGGACATCTCAGTGACAAGCACCTTTGATTACAACTTTCACATGCCAGCTTGCACCAACAGGCCAAATGATGTTCTGTCAAAGTAGTCAAAAGTATATTTGGCTCCATGTCGTGAGTTGGAAACAAGACACAAAGTGAATGGATGGAAAATGGCGCCGAGTCCGCTGCTTTTTCAAACATTTGCCTTTTTCAAACTTAGAAGTATGCTAAATAAGTCTGAGCGGATTACATTTCCAAAAAAGTTGTCATGGTGGAATCTGTCCACGAAGAAAACGTATGCGCACGGAGTTATAATCTTTATCTTCCTTCTTAGATCTAATAAAGAAACAGTAAAGTTCTACAAAAACAAATAGAGCAGAAAATAAATAAAATGTTGAAAAAATTTCCTGTACCTCTTTTACCAACGCAACAGAACGAGCATATATCAGCGTTATGTTGGTACAATTCAAGATGTCTGCAGCACTTGTAGCACGGTTTTACTGCTTTACCATTCAACAAATGCGCAATACAGTTGTTCGTACACTTGTTTCTGTTTTGTGTGTCGTGCACTTGTTTTGGGTAGTCCTTCACCAGTTTCTGCAAATACAATTGATAAGCAAAGTAAATTGTATTATTTAATAAATGACATACAGGGAGGTAATAAACGATGAATTGTGTCACGGCTATCTAAAGGTACATGTAAATATATTGTACCGTTTTGATTTTACTTAGTAACGAAAACGAAAAATAAATTAAACTAGACAAAGTAAATGAAAAACTGAGTAGTAAAAAAAGATTTCTACTCTAATTATATCCATTTTGAAATCACTAGTGATTCCTGCAATTTGATTGGTTCCATAAAACAGGATTTCAGCTGTAATC